>JAFVLL020037875.1:7702-63828 GCA_021397915.2 Tor tambroides
ATGAACTAGAGAAAGTATTTATTTCACAATGAGATTTTCACCCCACTTTCAATTGTTTTACTTCAATGATAGGTTAGAATTTTGTGAATTTTTTGAATTAAAGATCAAAAGGATAAAAAATGCAGATTTATTTTCACAGCCACCTTTGCTCATATTTACCAAGGGTGTCAATATTAGTGGAGGGCACTGTATTTACAGCAGGAAATTTACAAAATATATTCATGGAACGTGATCTTTACTTAATATCCTAATGATTTTTGGCATTAAAGAAAAATCAATAATTTTGACCCATACAATGTATTTTTGGCTATTGCTACAAATATACCCCAGCGACTTAAGACTGGTTTTGTGGTCCAGGGTCACATATTGTAATACCCCTTGAAAGTGAACCCTGTTACCATCATATTTATCAGCTTGTCATTATCATGACACCATCATCCCCTTAGGAAGTGAACTCTTTTAAGTGCACTCATTTTTATCACTTTTTTTTCCATGTTAACTTATTCTAACTTGTGAACCTTGTTACCATTATGTCTTACAGTTCACAACTAATAATTAAATAGTAGTAATAATATAAGTAAAAATATAAGTAATTCTCTAAATTTGAAGAAGCACACACAAACCGTAAAACCTTGTTACCTGAGGGCAAATATATTTGTACCCTAATATATATTAAAGCGTATTAATATAGCTTCAGTCAGCACATTGCAATTTAATAACACTTAAAACATGATTTGTATTACATACCAGTCACATCCTTGACGCTGTGTTGTGGTCTGTCTTTGTGCTCCTCGTGCTCCGGGAGAAGATCGCAGAGATCTGCCATGTTGACGAGTTTTGATCGAATAATCTGCACTCTCGGAGAAAGGTTTTCCTTCTCACTGGAAATGTTGTCCTCATGTTGGTTTGACTCACAGGTTTTATTTTCCTGACCTTTAATGACACTGCTCATTGTAAATGGGGCAAAAAGTAGGCTACAACTAAACTCAACCCACTAATTTGTCGCGAGCATGACGTCAAACAACATTTAACGGTCAAAGGATGTGAATGTTATCGCTTTAGGTCACGTGACCCATTTATTTATTTATTGCGGGTTTGTCGATATTACTAAAATATAAATTGGCAAACTGAGGTGACTCGGTTGAGTGCAGTGACCAATATACCCTGTAGAGGGCAGAAGGGCTCATCCTTTAATGAGATTTTCATTTACGGTAAATAATAAACTCAAAGTTTTCGAAACATAATTCCTAGTTATTAATGTTAAGTGAAAATATTTACTCAAATAGTCAGGTTTAATTTTTTTCCCACAGAAATATTACTGTAACATTGGTTACTTCGCTTTACCTGCAGTTTGTCAAAAATAAATAAATAAATAAATAATGCTCCAATGAATAATTAAAAATCCCCCTATTTTGATCTTGTTATGGGTATGGCTATAGGCTAAATTGTCTTTACCTGCAAAGTTGTTCAGAGCTTCACACACACAATAAAGAGACGATTCATTTTGTTCCCTTTCAGTGATTTTCTTCCATAAGATGTCACAATGTGTATTGGAATGTTGGATTCCCCAATAAAAAGATAAAAACACACAAGGATTTTCTTCTGTGTTTTAATAGTGTCCCCTTATTATTTTTGTGTATGAGAATCCGCTGCAAACGATTCAGTGTGTGAGTGAATCGAATGAATCGAACTGAATCGCAAACAACTTCAGATCTTTTTACTGCTCAGTGATTCATTCACGAAACATTGCTAGTTCTGATTGTAAATAGCTGGAAAAGAAAAAAATACACATAGCCTAGCATAATTGCTGAATAATTATTGTGAAGTCAGAGAGCACTAATAAAATGTTTTTTTTTTTTTTTTTTTGCATTTTGTGTTGAATACAGTTTTTAATCAAAAATCATTGTTTTCAGCATGATTTGAGAATGATCCACATGGCATGGACTTCATGGTCATTTCATGGAGTTCATTTCACAAATTTGGTAATTTGATAAGCGACCTAGAATCCTCTGAGTTGTACAATTTAGACATAGTATACTTTAACAACCAACAAAGCCAGCTATTTTTCCTTGTAATGTGCAAAGATAATTTCCCCACCCGGAAGTGTGTGTGTTTCCCGAGTTCTGATTGGCTGATTGCAACAGCACGACGCTGCTGAAAACCCAATAGTGAGATGCCACACTTTGGTTACTTTGAAGAGCTCCGGTTTGCACATCCGTGCGTCCGTCTGCGCTTTCTCTTTCATTGAGTGCAGGGTGCCAGATCCAGCGGGCCTTTCTTTTGGGCAATCCTTCCTTTCTCAACAACACCTCAAAAAGAAGCAATTAATTGAGGGCTACCGGGATATTAATCATTCCCTTCACTTTTGCACTGAAAAGGGTTTGAAATGATGTTGGGTGTGCTGTTTATCGCTGCTTTTGCAGCGGCCGCGCGCGCGAGTGATGTGCTAGAGTACACAGATGATGATTTTGACAGCAAAATCGGAGATCATGACCTTATTCTGGTGGAGTTCTTCGCACCCTGGTGAGTGTGTGACGATCCTGGCTTTTAAGCGATCTTTTCTTCATGCAATTTAGAAAATTTGTACATTAGAAAATTAGGTGCATTGGCGCTTACTCTAGATAATTAATTATAAATATAATTATTAAGCTTTTTTCTAGATCCTAACCCTATAATGTAGTATTAAGGAACTGCGTGCATGATCAGGGCTTTGAATAACAGTGCAAAGCTAGTTTGCTAAAGCGAAAGTAAATGCACCAGCTGCTTTTCTAGTCAAGTTAGAACTATGCAAGGTCGTGAGATGCTAATAAGGATTCTGGGAATGTATATGGAGTGATAAGGACTTTTAAACGCTCGCTGGGATCAGAACGAATCCATGCAACTCCATAGTTGTGGACGAAACTAATTATATCAGTCACTTCCTGTTTGTAGCTTTTCCTCTTGTTTGCTAATGCTATGTAGTGGATTAGTTGCCTGTCTGTCGCTCACATTCTGCATAACGTCTCTTAATATGTTATGTGGGGCTAAAGAAAGTCATACAGGTTTGAGTCCACATGAGATTGAGTAACTGATGATGAATTCTCATTTTTAGGTCAACTGTCTCTTTAAGAACTTGCACTCTGCACATGAAGGCCAACGTTAGTGGTGGTTTGTGCTCGTTGTGAAATTGGATTTTTAGAGCAATTTGCAGGTTTACAGAATTAAACCTCAAAGTGTGTCGAAACGGATTTAATGTTTGTCTTAAGTTGCGGCTATATTAGAAAGTTTATCAGATAGAAATCGCAGATGAGGGCGGTAACAAGGATGTTTGGAGGCTCGGCGGCCCTCCGTTGTAACGTTTTGATTGGTCGATGAAGTTTCGCTGGCCGTGTGTGATTGGCTGACGCACGATTACGTAGATCAGCGTTACTGACTTACTTCGGACCTAACTTATCCGTGCCTCAGATTTTATAGGTAGTTAAGAGGTGATTTACCTAAAAAATGTTGCATTTTCTGAGCTTCATTTTGTGTTTTGTTTTTGTTGTTATAAGGACATTTTATTTCGAATGAAAGCCAGAAATCCACCAATCTGTCATGAGTGTATAGAAGACTAATTTTTCAAAGTAATAAACCTCGTGTCATCCTCACTTTTAGGTGTGGCCACTGTAAACGTCTTGCCCCTGAGTATGAGGCAGCCGCCACTCGACTAAAAGGCATCGTCCCAATTGCTAAGGTACTGTTATCAAACCCTGCAAATTTACCTGGAATACATTTTACATAGTCTCATTATAGACTTTAATATTTTTCAGGTTGCTATATTTTTTGAAGACCTGTTTGAAATGCTTTGGACTTCTCTTTTGAAAAATAAGTGCACTTAATTGTACTCAATGTGCACTTGTAGTGTACAGATAACATAATATTAGTAAAATAAAATAAAAAACCACTTGTGTACTTAAAGAACGTTTCTTAAATTTAAGCTCACTTAAAAAAAAAATGCTCTTTTTAGTAATGCCAAAATATAACTTCACCCCCAAAATGAAAATTCTGTCATCATTTACTCACCCAAAAGTTGTTACCAAACAATTGGTGGTAGCTACTGATTTCAATAGTATGGGGAAAAATTCTATTGAAGTCAAAGGCTTTAGGGTGCACAACAACTTTAGGGTGAGTAACTGTCCCTTTAATTGCAAATAACATGCAAAAGTCTTCAAAAACATTGCATTCATTTCACACTTATACTCACACAGCATATTCTTTTATTATTTGCGTATGCTAAAAGTATACTGTAGTGTACTTTCTTTTCAGTTGACTTGGGTCTGGTGGAGGATTGCTCTTAATGTTCTTCTCTAACATGATCTAGGTGGACTGTACCGCCAATTCCAATGTGTGCGGCAAATATGGCGTGAGCGGATACCCAACCCTGAAGATTTTCAGAGACGGAGAGGACTCTGGTAGCTACGACGGTCCCAGGACAGCAGGTGTGTTCTTGTATCTTATGTGATGCCGTATGTAGTTTCTTCGTCAGATGTTAATGTCTTTGTTTCTTCTTTAATCCAACAGATGGAATTGTTAGCCACCTGAAGAAGCAGGCAGGTCCAGCCTCAGTGGAGCTCAAAAGTGAGGCTGAATTTCAGAAGTTCGTTGGGGACCGTGATGCCAGTGTTGTGGGTAAGTGATGGTATTGTACAGGAACATTTACTGTCTCATATTAGACCTGATTGTACTGTATTACTGTTTTTTGCATCAGTGCTCTTGACTATATGTAATTGTTACCCTTGTGTCCAGGATTCTTCGCTGATGGAGGAAGTGCTGCTCAGGGAGAGTTCCTGAAGGCTGCCAGTGCTTTAAGAGAGTCCTACCGTTTTGCCCACACAAACGTAGAGGACTTATTGAAGAAGCATGACGTTGATGGAGAGTATGTTGCATTTTTCTGTTCCTAATGATTTTGGTTTCAGTTTTGCAGAGAAATACATCCTGTTTCTAATTATAATATATATTTTTTTTAATGCATGTTGCAGGGGCATTATTTTGTTCCGAGCACCTCATCTCAGCAACAAATTTGAAGACGGCAGTGTGAAACTCACTGAGGACAAATTCACAAGCCCAAAGATCAAGAAGTTTATTCAGGATAACATGTACGTTTTAGCTTATGATCACTATGTTAAAATGAGTAAAGTAGGGCACTCAGTTCCTAATATCTGCATTCTGTTTACTATTAGTTTGTCTGATGTGTGATTTGGTGGTTGAATATGTAATATTAAAGTCCTTTTATCCCCATATGACAGTTTTGGCATCTGTCCCCACATGAATGATGACAACAAAGACCAGCTGAAAGGCAAAGACTTGTTGGTGGCCTACTATGATGTGGATTATGAGAAGAACCCCAAGGGTTCCAACTACTGGAGGAACAGGTAGAACTCCATTTTGCAAATTTGCTTGTTTCAGGGGCATTGAAATTTACGTACATCGAAGTTGCATTGATTTTCATTAGATTTCAAGTACTATGGAAAAATGGTGTATGTGTGTGTGTGTATGCTGTAATTTAAATAAATTTATTTAAAATGTTATATTTACTTATTTTATTGCTCACGTTTGGAAAAGTTGCAAAATATTACATTAAAAAAATCAGTGTTTTCTTTATAGTAAAATGTAAATTTTTCCATTTATGGATGCCCTTTATGGAAGTATTTTTTGTCTCTATGTTGAAAAGTGTTATCAAACATAAATTTTATACATTTTTATACATGAATGAATTTATAGAATTTTACATTTCAGTGAAGCAGTGTGTTTAAAAGGTGATCTGAGATCAGAGTCTTATCGTCCTTGTGTGTCTCTCTCCAGGGTAATGAAGGTGGCCAAGAGCTTCCTGGATCAGGGGAAGGAGCTCAGCTTCGCTGTGGCCAATAAGAACAGCTTTAGCCATGACGTGTCTGAGCTGGGTCTGGACGGCAGCAGTGGAGAGCTGCCTCTTGTTGGCATCCGTACTGCCAAGGGAGACAAATACGTCATGAAGGAGGAGTTCTCGTAAGGTTTTTTTTTGTCTCGCTTTAACAAAGGACCTTGTTTTAAGCAGCAAAAAAAACCAATCCTTTTTTGTCTGCAGTCGTGATGGAAAGGCCTTGGAAAAGTTCCTGCAGGATTATTTTGATGGAAACCTGAAGCGGTACCTCAAATCAGAGCCTATTCCTGAGAACAACGATGGCCCTGTGAAGGTGCGTCAGGCAATTTTGTTTCCGCATATATTTTTTCATATATATTTTCATAAATGTATGTATTTTAAATACTAGTTCACATAACCTGGAACTTCGTCCTTACAGGTTATTGTGGCTGAGAACTTTGACTCAATTGTAAACGACGAGAGCAAAGACGTTCTCATTGAGTTTTATGCCCCCTGGTGTGGACACTGCAAGAGCCTGGAACCTAAATACAAAGAACTCGGAGAGAAGGTGAGTTTTTAGAGGTTGATGTTGTATTGTTCTCTATGAAATATTGACCTGAATGGTCATTTCATAAATATTACTTTTTTTTTTTTTTTTTTTTTTCTTTTTTTTTTTTACAGCTTTCCAACAATCCAAACATTGTCATCGCAAAGATGGATGCCACCGCTAATGATGTCCCCTCTCCATATGAAGTTAGAGGGTATGTAGTGACTATCCATCTTTTTCCCGCCAAAATTATGCTAGTGCTTTTTCTGTGGCGTACAAGTTTTTGATTTGTTGCTAATTGGTTTACTCACAATCTGACCCTTCCCTTTCAGATTCCCCACAATCTTTTTCTCACCTGCTGGTCAGAAGCAAAATCCAAAGAAATATGAGGTTCGTGTTTACGATTTTTATATATATTTTTTAAATCTAAACTTTAGTGTTCATTCTACCAAGAAATGTGAATGTAATCGGTCTTGTTTGATCATCAGGGAGGTCGTGAAGTCAGTGACTTTATTTCCTACCTGAAAAGAGAGGCCACAAACACCGTGATGGTCCAAGAGGATGAGAAGAAATCAAAGAAGAAGAAGTCTGAGTTATAAACAATCACAGCCCAACAAGCAAGGAGGGAATTTTTGCAGGAGACATAAATTATATTCCAATCTTTAGTGAAGCAGGTGCTCTGACCCACGTCACAATGTCGGCCCTCTCTTGGGTCTGCTGCTCTGGGAACACTGTGGAAGGTTGTGACAGCCAGACTATGTGATTTTTAGATAAGTGAAAGACGTACAGATCTGTCAAATTGAGATTGTTTTCCCTACACTGTACCTTGGAGAGATGCACTTTTGAGACCAATTCTACATGTTTTTTTTCTCATGGAAATGGGGGATTTGGTGAATGTTTTTTTTTTTTGTACCTTGTTGTTTTTTTTTTTTGTTTTTTTTGTATGTTTGGAAGGATTGTGAAATAAAAGGCCCACTAAACCTACAATTGTGCTGATTTGAACTTTTTTTTTTCATTAAATCTATTACAATGATTGCATGCTGCAGCTGCAACGAACTTGTAGATATGCAGTTCCATTCAAAAGAACTGTGAATCTTGTACCACCATGAACAAAATGCCTTCAGCCACTGGTTTGTTTTAACCAAAAATTGACCATATCCTAATCTCACTGCTTTAAGAACTTTTGTGACATATCTGTTGTTGATGTATTTGTTCCAGAATTATAAAAAGCTGCAGAAGCTAAAGATAAGCATCTAAAGACTGATGAAATGTTTTCAGCAGTTTTTCCAGGATGTTCCTCAGGTTGTAGAGCTGTTGTTACATGTGATCATATTTCAAATGATGCTCACTTTTGTTCGCTTTTATCAGTTTGATTTATCAGGAAGTCAAATCTTAACCGTCAAAAAATGCTAAGCATATTTGTCTAAAGCATAACTAAGCAGGTTTTCATGGTATTGTACTTAAATGAAATGGAACTGGAAACAGATCCACATGTTGCTCTAGTAATGCACTAGATGGTGCAGTTTACACATCAACTCTCAAAAGCACATGAGAAATTGATTCAAGAGAGACCAAGTTGGAATTGCAACTTTAAAATCTGAACACTAGGCATCATATACGTGTCAACTACATAAATAGTTATAGAGAATACCTGGGCATCATAAAACAACTGAGGATCACACACTACCACACTTCCAAGTTGTTCTGATCACGAATTTGCACAGAAACTAGGAGACACATGACAAATGAAAATGTGTTCTAAAATCAGATCAAAATATCAAACGTTAAATATCCTCCAACTGGATGAAATCATATTAAGCTAAAATCTGCAGACGTGCTCTGAATTTTGGCAACTAGCATTGACTCGTCCAGACAGCAAATCACAACAAAAACCTGTTACATTATTGGCAGTCACAGGTCTATGCAACTCATGATCAGGCAAGAAAACTCTTGAGGTACCACATTTGGTTTTGGCATCAACTGGTTTAGTGCATTTAGCAGTAGTTGACCCATAGTTTTAAACCTACCAGAAGGCAAACTGCAAGGCCTATATATCAGAAGCATAATTTTCTTTTACTGGCAAACATCAAGCACAAACACACCTGAGATATTAGCATCACGACTAATAACCCCTTCTATGCGAAACTTTTCACCTTGGCTTATTAAGCTGGCTATTAAGTGTGTAGATATTTTACTAAAACACCAGCATTGATTCAAGTGGCATGCGGAGGTTTAAGAACAACAGTCTTTATTAAAATAATCTGTTTACATTTATTTCACATTGACAAAGATGTCAGGAGCGAGCTTCCAAACTGTTAAGAAACATGCTTCAATAAAAAAATCCACAGAACAACCAGCACAAATAAATAAATCACTAACAAACAAGAGCAATTAAAGCTTGATTTCATTAGACTGAAAAATGTTTCCACCTTATTTTTACAATAAATATTCAGACCAGTTAAAACTTGCTATGCTGTACTTAACTGATGCCATTTGACATACAGTGTAGCGTTTGTATAATACAATATATACAATATTGGGTAATGCATTATTACACAAGCAAATGAGAATAAAGTTAACTAAAACAGACAATAAAACAGTTATAAAAAGCTTTTGTTTTTCTAAAAGAAACAGTGCAAGACAGGGCAACCAAAAGTACTTTTTGTAATGACAGACTTAGTCTAGAAGTTTCTTTCGGCTGTACGTCCTACTAGGTGTCCTTCGCCTTCTTGGGTGGCAAAGAGGAGAGATATCCAGCTCAGACTTTGATCCTGCTGGGAGAAAGTATAAATTGTTATTAACAAACACTTCAAATGAACAAAAAATGAAAATTTTCCTCACTTTTTTTTTTGTTTTTGGTAATTTTGCTACTTTTATTCAGATAACTATTAGAAGACAACATGAGTGCAGAGATCAGAATTCATCTTTTGCAATCTGCATGAGCACCAAAGCTAAATGGATCGAAGCGCATGCAATAAGTGTTACGCCAGAGCTCCAACAAGAAAATGCATGTCTAATTTGAGGCAAATAATGCTGAAAATGTCTTTCTAATTAAGGCATCTACTCAGAACTATAGCTCTACATGCACTTTTCATTGTCTCACCATTAGGTTGTGTTGCTTCATTGATTACAGCTGATTTCTTGTATAACAGAGGTGATTGCGTGAGAGCGAAGATTCCACTGGCCGACACGGGTTTCTTTACTTTAGGGGTGTCCACTGAAAGATTCAAGCCACAACGTTTATGAACAAGTTACAGAAACACAAAGAACATGCTATGAATTGCACAAGCTTTACTGTACCTTTTCTGCCCATCCATGCAAACTGTTCAGACTGTGTAGGGTCTCTATCATCACACTCTTGAACCACAGTCTCAGTCCAATCCATGCCTTCCGGTGAGCACTGATGGTCCATCACCTGGCTTGATCTCAAACCCAGTTTTCTTTGACTGACTGGGGTGCTTAGTGACTCCTTGAGTTCTTCCACCCCTTGAATACGGAAAACACCTTCAAGTTCCGGGTCCTCCAACACCACAGTCTTTTCCAGGAGCGGGACCCCTTTGATGACCTGCTCTTTGCTCCCGCAAGCCTCGATCCGAGCTCTTTTCTTACGAGGCCAACTATTGAGGTTCTCCGGGGTTGGCCATCCTCTGCTTTGAGGAGACGGAGTCAGTGGGGACGCCAATGGCGATTGGCTATTTGTCGGATAACGTGTGGGAGTGATCGACTGACATATGTACGTCTGTACACCCTTCCCTGGTGTACCTTTGGCAGGGGTTCCTCGACTGCAGAGTGATGGGGATATGCAGCCAGGATGTCTAGAACATTGCGCGAGAGGGGTGTCGACTTGTGGTGCCTTCATATTTGACATGTTACGGTGCACAAGATGTGAGGCCACGCCCTTGGTTGCACTACTAGGTGCTTCACCTGCATTGAAAGAATCGGCCCTTCTTAACTTTAGCTTTGGCAGGCCTGATGCCTGCATCTCCATCTCCACTTCATAAGTAAGTGGTTGAGGAGTGGACTTCTTTCCACATGCAGGAGTTCGTCTTGTTCTTGGGGTGGAGATATTTGGTGTTCCCGAGGAGTATCCAAGACGTGCTTCCGCTTCTCGTTGGCGCCGGTCTGGAGTTTGACGGAAGCCGTAGCTCCGGCTCGGCGTAATGGTGGGGGTGGCTTGTTTTCCCTTAAATTCAAAAACCTCGGAGGATCTAGAGGGTTTCCTTGAGAAAGCGATGTTCTTCTTAATGCCCCCTGTGAGTTGGGTCTTCACCACTGAGGCCTCAGATATATCAATGCTTTCATCATCTGTGGTAATGCTGAATTCAGAGCAATCAAACTGCTGTGAGTCTGAAGATGACGCCTCTTCTGCTTTTCTATGGTTGATCTCCTTTTGCCCAATCATTTTGTAATCTTGTGGAAATTCTCCGACATTACTAGTGGGTGAACTGCTTTGATGGTGGATATGTGATCTAGGAGGACCAGAGGACGATGATGCACTTAATTTTGCTGCAGACAGACATTTACGAGGCGAAGGGCTGGATCCCGCAACGTCTCGAGACTTTTCAGGAGGCGACGAGGACTCTTTTACAGGTGTTCTACCAGAGCGAGAGCACATCCTGTGCATTAAGCTGGGGCTTTTTATGGGAGTTTGTATACTTGGTTTTAATGGTGAAGCACAGAGAGGTAATGGCCCAGAAACAGATTCTTGTGAATCAATGGAAGCAAATTCACCAGACTTTTCAGTAACCTTGCAAGGTAAGCTCAGTGTCCTCCTCATCTTTCCTGATCTCGTAATGGACTGAGATGTTTCTGGATCAGCATTTCCAAGGATTTCAAGTGTCCTAGGCATCGTTCCAGGAGATGCCATGGATTTCCTTTGGGGCACCTTGTCAGGTGTTTTGAAAACATTTCTTTCTGGGCTGCTATTCTTGCCAGGTGTAATCAGCCTTGGTGAACATCTTTTTGTAAACATCGGAGACTCCAGCATATTCATTGGGTTTTCTGACAGGTGTTTCCGTGGAGATGGAGACCATGTCACACTCTTCTTTGGCGTCCTTCCACTTGGGCTCCTCAGCCAAGCGCCATTTGGAGAAACACAATCCAAGAGGTTTTTCATTGGGGTCTTGAGTATACCCTTCAGTGGGCTTTTCTTGGGTGTCTCTACCATTAGACTCTTCGCAACAGGTGATCGAAAAGGGCTCCCTCGCAGGGTCATCCCATTCTCTCCAACTGTCCGGCTGGGAGTTCTTGGGGACTGAGGGTTTCTGCACCCAACCGCAGATCCTGATGGATCAGATCTTAACTTTTGGGGAGTTTTATTTTGATTCTGCAAAATAAATGTATCGGATTAATGCAAAATAGATGACAGGACTTTTATGCTCAATACTCTTTCAACATTTCATATCATTTTAATTAACTGTAAACTGAAAGGGATATTACCTCAAAAACTGCAGACCTAAATGGCAACCCTTTGCTGCCTTGATCTTCTGAGGAGGATGCTGTAGTGTGCCGTAGGTGACCAGGGGACTGGGCAGCACCGAAAAGAATCCGAACTGGCGACCTAACAGAACTAACATTGAATCCTCCTGCAAAATGAATACAAGGCTACTTTGAGAATGCACCAGCATACACCTTCACAGTATGTTCAAAAACTAAACATTTTATGTCCAGAAGCTTAATGACATCTATTTTAACTGTGTCACTGAAACACTTTCACTATTTCCTGCTCACCTTTACCCTCAGAGTGGCAGAGTTGAGAGGAGGAGATGGCACGGTCCAGGTTTCGGGAACGTGGCTGTGAGCTTGAATAGAACACACTGGAATGTCTCCTTGTAAGGCTTTTAATTCTTGGGCTCCTCCTCAAGTCTAAGAACAAATGATTTTTTGAGCACTTTCTATTAGTAAGTGGTCATTCTGTGTTTGACATTGTGTCAAAATCATAGACACTAACCAGCAGCTGGTTTGACAGGAGACTCTTCAATAATGCACACATCAGATTCTCCAGATCTTCTGTGACAAATAGAGCAAGAGAAATACAAAAGATTTAATTTCAAATTGGATCCCATACAACTGTCAAGTATCATTGAACAAATATAACAACTTAAAAATCAGCACAAAGGACTCACCTGCCAGTCCTTTGCCGGTGAAGTAAACGATTGGACACCTGTTTATGCAGTGGTGTTTCAGATACTTTCTTTGTCAGAAGTGTGTGTCGTTCTGAAATTTAAAAGTTTCAAGGTTCAAGTTCACACACTACATTAAACAATCTCTCACTATCAAAAATAAAATTTACCATCATCATCCATATGTGAACGCTTGCGTTTCTTAAGTCCCTCTACTGCCGACACAGACTGGCTCCGTGGCATTTTGGACTTCTTTAAGGGCGATACGGCCACTTGGTTGAAAAGATTTCTCCTTACCTTTGTTACCTCTGTGAACAGAAGAAAAAGGTGCAACAACAGATCACAACTTTATAGGACAGCATGAAGGTTAAAATGGAATGGGCCAATTACCTTGAACCGCTTGCTTTGGAGGTGGTGGTGGTGGCTCTTCCACAGCAAGTTTTTCTACTGGGACACAGAGTTTCGGCTTTGCCTGTATTCCAAAAAAAGGCAAGTTAGTATTTTGGTTCTTCTGACAAGATAGAAAGTAACAGATAAAACAATGTGGACAAAAAAAATCTCACTAGGCGTGTGGACTTCCTTGGCACTTCTATCTGTCGAAGTGCCTGAGAAGCCTCAGTCATGCTTTTGTGGCGTATGAGCATGTTCTGTCTGCAAAAGAGAAAAGAGTTTAATTGTCCACTTACACACAAAAACTTGATATAATCGCACACACTTTTCTATGACAGTCACCTCCTCTTTTTAGCAGAGCGATTGCGGAGTTCCTCCAGATGATCTCCGATGCTGGATACATTGCTCTGTGTTGCGGAGAAAGGTGAAGGACTCACAGACACACTGTCCTTAGCCATAGACTCATCACTGAAGAAGTCAGAGGGCAGGACAGCAACAAGTGCCTCAGGCAACTGAGTTCCTAAACTGTGGTAGACGTCTGCCAGGACTTTAGGGATGCTGTTCAAGAACCTGGGAGATACCATATCAGAGATCACATCTCATGAATTGCATTTGGATACAGTTTGCATTTTCATGAATATTCCTGAATCACTGATATCTTACATTGGCAGAACTTCATCCTGCATGAATTTGGATAAGTAAACAGCATCTTTACTCCGGGAGATAATCCGGAGCATATCAGCCACCTTGAAAGGGGTTTATAAAAAATGATCAATATCATATTCAACAACTACAAACTACAGAAGATTTCTGCATACAATTAAAGTTAAATTATTGGTTTTGACATCTGAGGCTTTTAAAGGTTGATCGTCTCCTTACATCCTCAACTCTTTGTTCCACAACCTCCTCATCTTCTTGTTGTTCTGGTCGTCTGCACAATTCAAGTCTGAGAACTGCTTGCAGCTGGCATCTGTACAAAGATTAATGACTTGTAAGTCCATTACCTTATCATTACCTTTATAAAGATTACTGCCAATTCACCTGGACATTGATTTAATTTGGTCTGAATACTTACTCCCTGATTTTAATCTCTTCATCTGATGGATTTCCGTAAAGCTGACGAATAGCCTGACAGGATTTCAACAGATGCTTCTGCACCAAGCCCAAGAATGAAGCCTGGTGAGAAATGGTTAAATGCATAATTGAAAGAAAATTGTACAAAAAACATATCAGTTTTCCTAAATGATTACATGACTTTGGTCCTCACTAAACTAATATGATACAATAAACCACCATATCAACAATACACATCTCTTAGAAGCATATATATTAACATTACAAACACAAAATTAACTAATTAAACTAGGATCTTTTAGAAAGGCGAACAGAGTTCATTATAAACATATACATGAAGACTATGTTTTGCAGTTGCCTGCAACCAGGCAACACAGCTGTATGATTTTAATGTACGTTTTCCTCTGACTCACCTCCACATCAGTGTTAGTTTTGATGAATGCCTTAACAACTGAAAGCATATCCTGGACTTGAGAAGGAACAGACACGGATCTGTTCTCCACAGCTTTCTGATAAGCGAGTCCCAGGTGGGAGAGCAGCTCTTCCTCACTGTTGAAATCTGTTTGAGTCAATGAACATCATCATTAACAATTTATTTACAATAAGGTTAAAAAGCAGTCCTGTTTTTACTTCAGAGAGACCCTAAACCTTGGACATTATAACTTAAGACTTTTTTCAAATAAATGACTCAATACTCACGCAAAAGGCCAGGCTTGGTCCGATCCCCACAGCATCTCTTGCCCCTTTTTTCAGCTCCTTTGGCAGATCCAGCAGAGCTGCTATCACCCTGAGTCTTTTGAGCTTTCACAATCAACCGAGCAAAATTCAGCATCTGTAGAGAGCGACTCATTGTCTTCATCTTCTGCCTCACTGGTGTGCATTGTGTACCTCCTGAAAAAGAGCAAATTAGGCCAAAAATCATTAATAAAAACATGGCATTTGTTTGTTGTGTGTTCATGACACAGGCAAACAAAATCACTGCAAGTATTTAGTAAATTTTATGATGTATCAATCACTTCATCAAGCACCATTTTGTACTCACGTTTTTTGGACCTCAGATTACTACTGGATCCAGCTGTGCTGCTCTGATAGAGCTCAGAGAGACTCCTGGTGATCTCCTGCTGAGTATCTGAGTACTCCTCTTCCCTCGCCTCTTCCTCTGGAGCTGCATGCAGGAGCCTGTACATGCAAGACAGATCTTTTAGTACCAGAATAAAAATAGCCCATGACAAATACAATAAGTACCATTTTGACAAATTCTTGGGGTAGAATTTTAACACCACATCAGCAGCTGAGGTTTTCATGGCAAGGAGTTGTGTTGTGCATTTTCTATCAGTTACATAGTAGCTGTAAATAGGCAATAAAACAAAACAAGAAAAATAAACTAGAAAAACACAATAGACTGTAATTACACAAGAAGCATTAAATGTACATGTGATAAAAATTACTACACGTTGTCAGGAAAGAGCTTTTTAAAAAGTCTTTATGAGATCCTACTAAATAAAATTGTTGTCTACATGCATTAATATTAGAGCAGTTCAATAATATGTTTTTAATATATTTAGATTAAAATATGATTTATAGTTACATTTGACATTTGCATTATCATTATTTGCATTATTATTTGACATTTGCATATTATCACGATTATCAGTTTATCTGTTATTGTGCAGCCCTAATCTTGTCAAGTAAAACAGGAGTGAAAGATTCCAAACCTCATTGATTCCATTAAATGGCAGCTGATTCCTGATTGGTCAGACAAAGGAAACCATCCCTCTACCAGCCCATTTCTCCTTAAACAAGACCCCTGCTTGAGCTCTTGATTGGCCCAGTCAGGAACAAATGGCAACTTTACTTGATCTGGAAACCGCAACAATTTTTTTTTAAGATTAGGATCAAAACTTAAGGGTGTGTTTGTCTGTTTCTATGCACAAGGCACAAAAAACTATTTCAGAATTATTTCAGAAAAAACAAACACCTGAGCAATCCTCATCCTCCATGATGTCATACATGACATTGAGAACACTGCTGACAACATCAGGTAGGTCACTGGAGATGTCTGTGGCGTCCAAGGGAACAACGTGTGTGGGCAGAAGCTGGTCTTCCTGAGTAACCAGAGGCTGAAGGACAGTGAGTTGAGCCGTACAGGAGGAGAGCACCGACAGCACCGCTGAACACACCACACCTCCTTCATTCACTTCTGCTAGCTGTGTCAATAAAGAAAAAATATATTGTTCTCCACATTTTTGCACTGAAATTACCCACCCACGGACAATAAATTATTTTTGCTTTTATCTTTGCACAATGTAAACACTTACAGAACACTTACAAACACAAAGCAAAAAAAACAAAAGTCCATGCACTACATTAAGGATCTACAACCTAGTAAGGACCAAAGGCATGGATATGGAGCACGTGTGTGTATACATACAGGTGTCTGTATATTGTAGCTATTACAAAACAGCATTGCATGAGACTGCAATCATATTTCACAGCTGAAACCATCCTATTATAAAAAACAACATAACAGATTAAGTCATTTTACCATGGCAGATCCTCCAGTGGACAACTGCTTTAAGTGCTGAAAAGCCTCCTGACCCAGTTCAGCATCTGTGCACTGAAGTATCCAGCTCTCAGAGGTTGAACGTGAGAAGGAGATGGTGTCCAGGTCTTGCAGGACACCTCTGAGAACCACATCCACAGGAGCTCGCAGAAACCTCTGCCTGCATGATACCGGCTCCAGAGTCACACTATAGGAACACTTGTTCCCATCTGCCAAAAAAAAAAAAAAAATGTAGAAATCACTGAATCACATTTTGGAAAAATTAGGTAAAATAAAAAGCTGAAGCTGAAATTCAATTACTTATTAATTATATTATTAATTATAATTATGCCTAATACTTTCTATCTATCTATCTATCTATATATATATACATAGATATATATATATATATATATATATATATATCTATATATCTATCTTATATACATACATTTATCTTACACATATAAATATAAAGCCATTATTCCAGTCTTCAGTGTCACATGATCCTTCAGAAATCATTCTAATATATTCATTTGCTGCTCAAGAAAATGTCTTTGTTTGTGCTGCTTAGTATTTTTGTGAAAAATGTGATCCACTATTATTCAAAAGTTTGTAAGATTTACAAATAATACTTTTACTAAGCAAGGACGCAATAAATTGACCAAAATTGGCAAAGACATTTGTAATGTTACAAAAGATTTTTATTTCAAATAAATTTTATTTTGAACTTTCTATCAAAGAATCCCGAAAAAAATTCTCACTGTTTCTAAAAAAATATGAAGCAGTTTTCAGCCGCTCAACTGAATGCTCCAACCATTTTAACATTGATGATAAGAAATGCTGCAGAAAACTTTTCGTTCACAAGAAATAATGAATTACATTGAAGAATATATAAAATGGAAAACAATTATTTTAAATTGTAATGATATCCAACAATACTACCTTTTTTATCAAATAAATGCATAACATGCATAATAATAAAATGCATAATAATCCTAACTAGGATTATTTGTCCTTGTGTGTGTGTGTTTGTATTTTATTATTTACCTGCAATCCAGGAAAGACATCCACCCAGAGGAGGAAAGACTTGTTGGTGCATTCTTTCTGACAACTGAAGGTAGCTATTTGTTGAATCTATAGGAAAGGCATCTATTCCCAAATCCAGTGAAGGGCTTGTATCAGAATGCTGGTCCATCAATGGCAAACAAGGAGACAGTATGGGCACAACCCGTCCACCAACCCGCCCAAGAAGCTCTGCCAATGTCTCCATGCCAGTGCAGTCCTCCACCACATGATTAGCCTGGTTTTAAAAAAAACAAAAAACAAAAAAAAACATATTGTAGTCAAAAACACTGATATAAACCCCAATTATACATAGGAACTAAATAAGAGCACCACTTACCTTCAATATACCTGAATCAGCCCAATGAAGCAACACTTTGCGTTGCATAAGCATATCTATCAGACCTTTGGGCAGCACCTGCTCATGTATGTCTCTATGAAGTCTACGGTCATCCCTACGGATGGACAAATAGTCTTCCAACTCTGCTTTGGACCGTGGACATTCAGACACGACAAAAAGGACATTTTTGTCAACGCTTAACATGTCATAGTCCTGCAGAGGGATATTTCTGCCACTTCTACTCGACCTTCTTGGTCTCAGTGTGACCTTGGTGGGAGATGTTAGATCAGGTCTGTCCCACTGGAAGTCTAGAAGGATCTCTTTCAAGGCATTCTGGACACAACTAGCCGGGCTGGGTTTCAGTTTGTTGGACTTTTCCCGACTTTTGGGTGACTTTCCTTCCACACTGAATTTGACAAGCAGCTCCTCTTCGAAGTCACTGAACACCTTCTCCTGGAGCTCCTTGAAATCAGATCCTCTGGTTATAAGCGTTGCACTTTTCACAGTCCTTGAATGGAAGAATTTATAACCCCATCGCACTTTTTCCAGCCCATATTTGTGTCCCAAACTGAGGAGGACTCTTAGTATCCACTGTTTGAGGTGGTTTTGATAGGCACTAGTCGTGCTGTTGGTCTCTTCTGACCGATAATCCACATCAATGGCAAAAACCACATTCTGCGAGGCCATAACTGGACTTAAAGAGCTGTCATGCAAAACACTGTCGCCTCCAGCGATCAAATCTCACACGTATAGACGTTTAGAACTAGATTAGACAAAGAAAATAAACACTAAACATGACATTTGAACGCTAACCAAGAAACATCCTCAGAGCAGCTGCTGCGAACGAACGCACGCATAGGCTATTTTTCTCAGCACGAGTCATGATTCCTGTCGCTGTTGAGCTAAAACAACACGAAACTGTTAGAAATGAACTAAGTCATATAAATATAAGGTTAATGATAACGGAAAGTTATAAAAAAAATAAAATAAAAAAATAGCATTTTGAAAGTATTGTTTTGTTACACTTCAGAGTTTCCGTTAGCCATCGTTCTCTTCTCTCCCTTAAACTCTTCGCGCTTCAGAATTCGCTGAATGTCATTGGCTGGAGCGAACGAACTTTAAAAACGTCATTTCTTTCTCGTCGTGTGATAGGACCAGAGAGCTCCAGCAATAAAAAATACAAAGACGTCAATCGTTCTCGCTCCGTGATTGGTCCACAGTCACGTCAATCAAAAGAGCTTCTTCTCGTGCCTAGTATGCAGAGCATTATTCATGTGTTACTGGCATCTACTGGAGAGAAGTCAAAGTTATATCAACAACTTGATTTAAACATTAGTGTTTTTGAGCAGGAATACCACAGAAAATTAGTTTAGTTTTTGTATATGCTTATTAATGTATTGTAATGCATTGTCAGTGTTATTATTATTATTAATCACAATTTCCACTATTTTTTTTTTTTTTTTTTTGCTATAGCTTTTGAATTGATGCTTTGGCAATATTGCATGTATTACAATCACAGTAATATACTTTAAAAACAATGCACATTAGAAATCAAATATACTACAATTTCTTGTTTTAATATCCAACATTACAGATTTCTGTACTGCTTTAATTTCCAATTTTTGTTCTTTACATGAAAATAAGAGTAAAAGATGGTTTTGGTTGAGATGAGATGATATGGTTTCATATCATGGTCATATTTTTAGATAAATATGGTGAGTTGATGTCTTTTTTTGTTTTTTATACCATATCACATAAACAGCATTTGAAAGGACCTCCTTTATTTTCTCAGAAATTAGGTCTGTCTCCCCCCATCCTCTCAAATGGCTGTATAAGCAGGATACAGAAACCTTTTATGTGTTAAATTGAAGTTCTTATGTTTTTATCTTTGGATGAGCATTAATCATTGGGTCTGTTAAGGAAAAAAACATAAAAGAGAACAAGTTGTGCCGACTAATAGCTCTTTAGCCCAGACACACTGTTTAAAAAATATAACCAAGGAACACGGCTGCTTTTAGTGTTTCTCCATAAACAAAACCAAAAGTGGAGATAAAACAATCTGAATAAATGCACAAACTGGCTTTTTATCTTTAATACAAACCTAATCTTTTAATAAGTACATTAAGTACATTAATATTTTATAATAAAACATTAAGGATAATTAGGTCAGCGACTCCAGATTTGATCACTTTTATTGTGCACAAAAATTTCCCCCTGCTCTTGTAAAGAGACTTCCAGGGTGAAAGGCAGGGTAAAATAGGAAAGATTTTACATCCCATCAATCCATTGGAAAATAGACTTGTTTGCTTTGGCACAAAACTCTCAAACTAGGTTATCTCTGCGTCAGTACACAAAATGGAAATGTCAGCAGCGCATTAAAAGAAGGCCCAGATAAGTTCCCAGTCATAATCACAGACACAAGCTGGTTTTAGATAAACATTTTCAATCTGAAATTAATTTCAACAGTCTCACAAATGTCAGAAACTCTACAGCATCAAAAACCTCCTTGCATCTACACAGAATGGAATTAGATGGCTATTTATATGGTAAAAATGAAGCACAACACCATAAATCACACCCAAAGTATCGATCTATTTGTTTCCCCTGACACATATATTAATAATTTCTTGCATGTCATCAATTGTCAACCGCCCTCATTGATGGTTTGAGGAAATGAGAATGTGTAAATAGGTTACCCTCTGCTCATTCAGTATCCTTGATCATTTTAAGACAGATCCATGAGAGAAACAGACAAACACTGGGAGAACAAGGGCAACACAGCGCTTCCAGTTATGTGCCTTTTGGTTCTGACCCAAAGCCCAAAGGGTTCTGCTTCACGGCATATGAGAATGTAGGTCAGGGATTCAGCAAACAAATACTTTTCCAGACAGAACTCAGACAGCCTTGAACAGGCAACGCTTTCAGTGATGCAAAGCAGGTGAACGAGCAAGAAAATGAATGTAAAACATTCCTTATTTGTACCATTGTCCCAAAATCTAGTCTGTCGAGTGCCATGTCGTGAAGGTGGATCTAATAGTTTTCAAGAAAAGGGACAAATCCCTCATTTTCCTCAGTAATTTCCATTCATGTCCATCAGCAAAACTTGTCACTAGCAATATATTTAATAAACACGGGCCTGTAAACATGAGTCACTGTTTTCCTCTAATGATTCAGTCACACTTCAAGCCCACTCACTTGAATTATTTTGCCATGTCAACAGAGAAATAAACAGTCTTCACATAATAGGATTATATACATATACTTTGAGTTGAGGATGCAAACACAAAGAGGATGTGTTGCAAAATACAATTGATTCAATTGTATTAATTTAATAGACTTGGAAGGAGCCTATTAACCCTGATGCACTCCCTTTTCAGGAAAATTTTCATCAGATCTTCTCTCAGCAAGGAATAAGCGATAAGAACAATTTGTTATATAACCAAGAACAGTGGGGCCAGTCCAAATGCCTGCTGGGAACATGATGTTTTTAATTGAAGGCTGTTTTTGTTCACTGCACATTACGCATTGGGCAGCACTCCTGCATTCAGATAAATCTGCAGCGTCATATTTATATTTTAACATTTATGATGCACAAAAATGGTGTTAGTTCTGAAAAGCATCTGAAAATAAAGCTTTAGAAATAATGCATATCAATAAAAGGGTGTATTTAGCTTTGATGCAGTAAGCAAGGCCTAAATGTAAATCGACTGATTAAGAAAGAGAGAGGGAATGGATAAGAGGAGATAAGACAAGTCTGGTGGAAATGATCATAAAGTTTGTTTCCCCAACAGTTTCAAAACATCATATTTCTTTGACCTCACTATCACCATGGCAACCACACCAAGCAAAGTAGGTTACTGAGACGCTTCGCTGCAGAAAGGAGAGATGAACAAGGATATTTCCTATAAAGGAATAAAACAGTTAAAGGTGATTTTGTATGTTTAAATATGTTCTCATATAACTTTTATTATGCAGTAACCATGATGTGAGCCATTTGTAGGATGATTTATCCGCAGTTTTGGGGGTAATGTATTACAAATAACATGAGTTACGTAATCAGATTACTTTTTTAAGTAACTAGTAAAGTAACACATTACTTTTTAATTTAGAAGGAAATATCTGAATTACTTTTTCAAACAAGTAACACAAGTTACTTTGACAGCTCTCGTGTTGCCAAGTTGAGAGAAATCGGGAGTAAGTGCAGAGGCGTTGTGTGCACTGTGTGAACATGATGCTTACTGTAGTTCTAGACTAAATATGAACAAGTATTTACTCATCTCACCGGCACAAAAACAGATTCCGTATTCCTCAAAATGAATAAGAACAGTCAAATGCAAACTGAGAATATTATACAAACTTGCAATAAATAAATGTTAAGACAAATATCATTTATGTATTTAATCCCATGACCTTCGATGATCCAATTCAACCACACTAAGCAAAAATGACACATCTGTTTCATTTTTGTTATTGCTGAATAGTGTTGAACTTTCTTCTCCTGCTCATATTCTTCATGAAGTTTGTTTGAGCTGCGCCCTCTACTGGACAGACATGAATTTACATTTTCTTCAACCTGGTGCTTATTTATTTCACGTTTGTTGTGAAAAGGCCTTTTACATTTGTAAAAGAAAAAACTTTTTATATTAAAAACAAGCAAGCAAGCCCTGCCCAGGTTTAAAAAGTAACTCAAAAGTAACGTAACACGTTACTTTCCATTGAAAGTAACTAACGTAATTAGTTACTTTTTTAGGGAGTAACGCAATATTGTAATGCATTACTTTTAAAAGCAACTTTCCCCAACACGATAGTGTGACCCTATCATTTGATAATCCCAAAACGACACAGCTACATTAAATACGTTAATATGCACCGTTAGAATTATGCTACAGTATGTTTTTGCATAGTTGGACAATATTCTTTATTAGTCTGTCAATGTATATATGACACCAAGTGTAATGAAATATTTTAAGGATTAAATACGTTTTATGTTTTGGAGCTTGCGCACAACACCAGGGCTCGACAGTGCGAGCATTTCACTCGCATTTGCGACTAAAAATAGATGTGTGCGAACTGGAAAATGTATTTAGGAGCACGAGTGCGAATACAATACAAAATACAAAACAGCCTAACTTATACAGTAGCCTATAACAAGTTTTGTATGAATTTATTCAGTTTATTTATGAAAAAATTGCGATACAGCCTCGTGATTACTGAACTTTAAAAAGGCTACGGTTTAATTTAAATGAGCACAGATGAGAAGAAAAGCGGAGCGAGTTAAAGAGAATGACGTTCATTCGCCACTAGAGGGCGCTGCCGCTGCCGTTACCCCGGTAACCCTGTAAACAAAGCAGCTGCGCTACTTTCCTAAAATGTTTCAATGTTTCACACTCACAGTCATTTAGATATTTATATTCGCTTAAGTCTTCACAATAGCATCAAATAATTATTACTTAAAGACTTTTTGAGCTATTTATTTTCAAACATTTTTTCTAACCTAAACCACGGCCTATCCACTGATCTATAATAGACAACAGTGGGCCTATCTATATATTGACTGATTGGTTATTATTGTTCAGTAACACTTAACAGGTTCCATTAGTTAACATGAAAAAACAATGACTGCATTTATTAATAATGTTCATCTTAATTTCAACTTTTAATAATACATTATAAAATCAAAAGTTGTCTGTTAATATTATTCAGTGGAGCTAACATTAACTAACATAGTTGTATTTTTTATTAATCAACATTAACAAAAAAAATATTAACTACTGCAACAATTAGCTATTGCACATTGTTAGTTAATGTTAACCTGCTTTAACTAATGCTAACAAATGGGACCTTATTGTAAAGTGTTACCTATTGTTCTTTCGTTCATTTGAACAATCTTTTGCACTCTAATCTTGAAACACTTTTATATTTTTGTGTATTTTTTAATAAAGTCTTTTAGTAAATGATCTTTAATAAAGTTATTTAGGAGGACTTAGAAATTATATACTGTGATTAAAAAAAAAAACATATACTGTGACAAAAGCTTCAATGACTATTGTGAAAATTAAATATGGTCACATACCTAATGTACATACAGTTTAATAGGACTATAACTAATTACATAATTAGCCTATTAAATAGAGTCTGAAGCAAAATTATTTAAAAACTTTGTGTACTTTCTGTATTCTGATAAGTTAAATAATTGTGCTTGTAAATGTCTCTTTATATCCCCTTTTTAAGCTAAAACACCTAATTTGAAAAATTTGCATTGCGCCCCTAAATTTTTTTAATGCGCTCCTAAATTTTTTAACTTAGGAGCACATGTGCTCCTTGGGAAAAAGGTAAGCGTCAAGCCCTGAACACCGAAGCCAATTGTATGATAAAAGACCAAAGTATACTTAAGTTTTGACGCGAACGCATAGCCTTTCAAAAACGCAGGTGCTCGACACATTAGAAAGTTCTCTCTTTTTCAGTGTCTGAATTATTTCTGTCCATAAATTATGAACTTCCGGAAAGAAGTTTTGCATGAAAAAAAGGCTATGCATTCAACTGTGCGTGTAAAAACAAAAAAACAAAACAAATTTAAAAAACAAGGTACCATTTTTTCCGACTTTGCCTAAACCGGACTGGTCTGATTTTTGCGGTCTACAGCAATTAAAAAAAAAAAAAAAAAAAACTAGCCTGTATCAATGGAGTGCATGTAAGCACACTTGACTCAACCAATGGTGTGAGTGTGGGGGCGGGGCTATCTGTTTGCTGGACCAATAGCAGAAGTGGGTGTTATAAGGAAACCAGTATGAAAACAGTTATTTTTTGCACATCTGTTGGGTTAATTTATAGGTTTTACATTTAATGTTAATACTATTTAATTGAAATGTTGTCTCTCCAGTCAGAAAGGACAGAGAAGATGTAGTAGTCTGTCTCAGTGGGTTGAAGGGTAATCCCTAAAACACATAAATAAGCCCAGTCACACCATTTTGGTGCCAAGCAGTCTTTCACAACACTGCAGAATCCCCAGCTGGATGGTGAGGCATGATTTCCTATAATGTAACTAGATCAGAAGGCAAGTCAGAGAGATGCTATTTTTACATGGCATCTGTACTGGCTGATAGAAATCAGACGTTGAGGGAGTCCAGATAGAGACCGATGAAATGTGTTTTTGTGCTGTGATGTGGACACAGTGTAAACACCTGCTCACATCTGAGATTATGCATGATCATTATGTGAGAAGCCGTAACCGTTCATTATATTATGTACTGAGGAGACATAAATGGACTTATGTTTTCTTTTCCATTTTATGCTCACTTTATTTCCATTTTAAGATATTTTTGTTGTAGCAAGTTTATTTCCATAATTGTTCTTTATTGCCATCTATGGTTACATTAAAAAAAACCCGTTTAACATTAATGAAACATCACTAATGTACAAAAGGTTCTTTAGATTATTTAGATTTCCTGCTCATTTAGCATTCATTTTTTATATATTTTCTTTATTTAATCACTCTTTAAACAATTTTTCATCACTTTATGTTCATGTAACACTTAGCACTATTTTTTTATATAAAAGTCTCTGTAAATTGGTTTGCTTGTGTGAACAGCACACTAATTTCATCAAAAGACAAAGGAGACGATGAATCCAATGTTAAAAAGTTTATTTATATAACTACGAAAGAAAGTATGAAACAAATGAACAAAGATAAAGTCAAATCGAAGTATAAAGGCTTTTTCTTTTACATACAGTGATAGTGACTTTACAAGTCCACAGTGTCAACAGAACAATTCTCTAAAATTACTATGTTATAACAAAATAATCTGCGAATAAATATAAGATACATTTGAAAAGTACAATAATTTGCTCCTCATCAAGTTCATTAGTAAGTTCACCATTCTGGCAGACTTAGACATCAGGGTTTGCATCCTTATTTTTTGTAAAAATACATTTCTGATTTACCTCTTTTCGTCAACACAGCAATGAGTTATAACAAAATGTGACAGTCTACATCCTGCCCATCAGTGAAGAGCCCATTCAACTGTGCAATCTTAAGCAGGCACAAGGGATACGAATAACATTAGTCTATTAAAACGGAATCAGACATGGTATGTCCTCTGTCTCTTGTCAAGTTCATTACAGATGAAACCTCACCAGTCCTCATACAATAAAAAAAGGAATTTGCGTAAGCATTTAAGTGGTTTCTGAAATCTTCCAGCATGCTACAACTTTGCTCTTTGCAGAGGAGCTAAACAATCGCTGTGCCAATGTTACTCAAACTGGAATCTGCACATAAATGCATAACTACTGTAGGTTAACGCCTGTGAAAGAGGAATTTAACGGGAAGATATGTGCGAAATATATTGAGTTCCAGTCCTGTCATCCTTCAGACGTTCCTCTCACTCTCTCATTGTGCCGAGTCTGAGTCACTGGAGTCCAGACTAGCCTGTGCAGATGCGGTGCGGCAGCTCTGCGTGGATCCTGCCTGGTGCAAAGTCTGTGTGCTTTTCCTGAGGCTCTCCAGCGACTGAAGGAAGGACCGTCTCGCCCTTTCTTCCTCCAGAGGCGAAGCCCCTTCCTCCTCCACTTCGGCGATCTCTGCAAAAGTCACCGGCTGGGTCTTGAAGCGGGCGTCTCGGGGCCGCCGGGGACGGTTTCGGCCCCGAGCCAGACACTTGGGGACGGGTAGCTGCTGGGGAAACTCCTCCATGGCGGACGCCAAGATGTGTGCGGGTAGAACGGCGAAACCCACCGTCTCCATCGGACGTGCAGCCATGTGTCTGGCTGGCAAGGGTTGGGCGTTCGGCTTCTGAGATGTTTGGAGAGGCTTGCAGTTCTCCAGGTCTCCCTGTGGTGAAGGATTTGAAGTTACTTTCCTTGTATCCTTCTTGTCTGTATTTGACAGAAGGTGAAGCTAACACACGGCTGGAGAAGACAACTTCCAGAAGACGAGTGAGGGGAATCTGAGTTCTCTCTGTCTGTGGTTTCTGAGCGTGCCACTGACAGCTCGGGCTTTTATACTGCTTCACTCCCCTAACATCTCCCCACTCCGCTCTGGCTCCGCCCACCCACTGTGAGGAGTCACGGTTCCGGCTGCCATACCAGTCCCTCCGAATCAGATCCTTGAAATAAATGCCAGCCGGAGAGGGAGTTGGGAAAGCAGAAAGGCGGGAGGGGCCGGAGGGAAGAAGATACATGCAGCTCTAACAGAGGGATCAGAAAAGGGAGAAATAAACAAATGGCCAGGAACAGAAAAACGGGGAGTGAGAGGTCACGGGCAAAGGAGAGGTAAACAAGAGATAGTTAGAAGACCAGAAGCTTTGGAGAAATGTACACAACATACTCTACAAATACATGTGGGGGCGAATCTCACTAAAACATGTTCAGGTCTTATCAAAATGAAAAGAAGAAAAAAAATAGTTATAATAATGAATCTGTTATAAGACAATTTAGATATTTTGCATTACGAAACTGTATCTTATATGTATATATATATATATATATATATATATATATATATATATATATATATATATATATATACACACACACACACACACACAGAGTCATGGCCAAAAATATCGGCACCCTTGGTAAATATGATCAAAGAAGGCTGTGAAAATTAATCTGCATTGTTAATCCTTTTGATCTTTTATTTAAAATATTCACAAAAATCTAACCTTTCATTGGATAATAAGAATTTAAAATGGGGGATATATCATTATGAAATAAATGTTTTTCTCAAATACATGTTGGACACAATTACTGGCACCCCTAGAAATTCTTATGAGTAAAATATCTCTGAAGTATATTCCCATTCATATTCACAATTTTGAGCACTCCAGGGTGATTATGAACATGAAATTATCCAGCCATGGCTTCCTGTATTCACAGAAATACAAATAGGAGGGAAAACAAAGCCCAAATTCCCTTAATCATCCATCATAATGAGAAAAACCAAAGATAGATTTTTGATGTGCAGCAAAAGATAATTGAACTTCACAAATTAGTGAAGTGGCTTTAAGAAAAGAGCTAGAGCAGTGAAAATTCCCATTTCCACCATCAGGGCAATAATTAAGAATTTCCAATCAACAGAAAATGTTACGAAACTGCCTGGAAGAGGACGTGTGTCTATATCGTCCTAATGCACGGTGAGGAGGAGAGTTTGAGTGGCTAAAGACTCTCCAAGGACCACAGCTGGAGAATTGCAGAAAATAGTTGAGTCTCGGGGTCAGAAAACCTTAAAAAAAAATGGTCAAACAGCACCTACATCACCACATGTTGTTTGGGAGGGTTTCAAGAAAAATTCTCCTAGCTCATCCAAAAACAAACTCCAGCATATTCAGTTATCAGACACGACTGGAACTTCAAATGGGACTGGCTTCTATGGTCAGATGAAACTAAAAAATGAGCTTTTTAGCAGCAAACACTCAAGATGGGTTTGGTGAACACAGGGATATAAAGTACCCCATGTGTACAATGAAATATACCGCTGTATTTTTGATGTTGGGGGCCTATATTTCTGGTCCCGGAGGTCCCGGACATCTTGTTTAGACACATGGCATCATGGATTCTATCAAATACCAACAGATAAAAAAATCAATAAGTGACTGACTCTGTTAGTAATCTTTTACTGGGCCGTGTTTGGATCTTCCAACCATACAATAATCCAAACACAAACCTCAAAAACAATACAAAAATGTGTCACTGAGCACAACACCAAGCTTCTGCTATGGCCATTCCAGTCCTCTGACCTGAACCCTGTAGAAAATGAGTGGGTGAACTGAAGAGAAGCAGCACCAACATGGAGCTGGGAATCTGAAGGATCTGGAGTGATTCTGGATGAAGGAATGGTCTTTGATCTCTTGTCAGGTGTTCTCTAACCTCATCAGGCATTATAGGAGAAAATTCAGAGCTGTTAAACTGGCAAATGGAGGTTTCAAAAAGTATTGAATAAAAGGGTACCGTTAATTATGGCCAATGTGTATTAGAGAAAAACATTTATTTCATAATGATATTTCCCCCCATTTTAAATTCTTATTATCCAATGAAAGGTTAGATTTTTGTGAATGTTTTAAATAAAAGATCAAAAGAATTAACAATGCAGATTAATTTTCACAGCCTTCTTTGATCATATTTTCCAAGGGTGCCGATATTTTTGGCCATGACTGTGTATACATATACTGTATTATATATAATTTTATTACAGATCTTTAAAGAATATTTTACTTAAATAGGTCAATCTCACATATAGAATATTATTATTAGTATTACATTGAAGGAAATTAAATGAGGATGCCAGCTTTTCAAGTTCAAGAACATAAAATTGAATAATAAATTGAATGATAAAATAAAACTGAAAAAATAGAATATATATATATATATATATATATATATATATATATTTTTTAGAAGGTTTTTCCATGAAAATTAAAACTGCAATATAATAATAATATAAAAATATAAAGACTTCTTTCACATATAGAACACATTTTTAAAGGAAAGTGAATGATGATGCCACCTTTTCAAGTCGGCCAGATAAGGACATGGAGGGTTGATGATCTATGAACTATATTTTTCTTTTACTAAATGTGTTGTAAGCTCAGCAACATCTACATGTCAGGAATCTCTCCGCAGTGCCACGACCATGATCTCACCATCGTAATAAGTTTAGTTTTCATCAGCCTCTCACTCTCTTCCTGTGCCATTCAGATTCGTCATTAACCCTCGAACGCTCCACGCCAGGCATGTCCCATGAGCCCAGAGACATTTTGGGAGCAGTGTGTGAAACTGGGGGCTGGACATTGTGACGTAACACACCATGGCGGCTCCGGTTTTGTCATGGACCCTGAGGATGACCCTTTAGGAGCAAAACAGAAAACTATAATGGTGCCACCTCACCCTCTCAACTCACTCCTACTCGTCCCATATATCAGACGTCAAGGGGTTACCGTAAAGTCTGCTCTGAGTAACATCTATTTTGGGAAGGAGAAGCCAGCTCTTGCAGAAATTCATCCAACCGCTAAGGTATTATCAGTCAGGTGACATCATGTAATGATGTCAAGGACAACTACACACACCACGTTTTGCAGGAACATGTCAAGTTGATTAATAGCTTGTTTCTAGGCTAATACAGAAGGGAAGTACAAGACAGCAAAGACGCACGTTTTTGCAAAACAAATTGCATGTATGCACCGGTGTCACATGATGCCTTTGAAACAATAAACCACCTTCTTTAGAAACTGTTTTGTAACTAACCAACACCAAAAAATGCATTCACATATATGCATTCACAAAATGCATTCATATATATGTATATATACACCATTATATAGACTGATCTCCATCTGAAAAAAAGAGATGAGAGATATTTTAGCTATAACACTCTATACCTGCATGATCAGCAACAGCTGCTGGTATTCTGAATACTTTAAATAAATACAGCACGGGACAGCTGGGTAATCCTGAACAAACTGAACAGGAGCCCCTCTTCATCCTCAAGCTCAGACCTCAATGTCACAGAACCAAGCAAAAGGTTTACAAATCAACTGTCTCATGACAATTCACAACTATTTTCTGTTTTGCTAAACTGGTGGCAACTTTATCTCATTTGTACGTTTTTGTACGACTTGCTCACACTTATCTTTGATTACAAATTGTATGTTTTCTTGCAAATCACAATGCATGAATATCTACAAAATTGTTACTTTGTAAATACTTATATTTTCCTGTATCAGTTTGTTTTTTAAACAGGTCTTTAAAATTACGTTTTTATTTTTTATTAATATGTAAAAATTAAATAAAACATTTAATTTAAAATAAAAAATGTAAATTTTTATTTCAATTCATGTTTTGGTGCCTTAACACATTTAGTTCCTTTTTAAGGAGGTTTGGTTCACTCAGCAGTGGATGATAAAGAGAGCTTTGATGATAATTATTTTCTTCGTCCATAAACAGGTTAAGAAAGTCTTTCTTTGAGAATTTTAAAAAACTTGCGGTAGACAAACAAACTCAGGTGTCTTAAAGGCAAAGGAGCCTGTTTTTCAACCATATACTGTATATTATTGGGTAGAAATTACAGTTATTTTATTTTTAATGTAATTAATTTAAATAGCATATGTCTTTGACAGTGGGGAGCCTTAAAAGTTTGAGAACTGGCCTTACTGAAGGGTCTGAGGGGGCATATAAGAAAAGGAAAAACACTGGTTTATGTAGCACAGAAATTATTAATTAACATATTTGTTTCCATTCCTTTGGGATAAATATCCAGAGGCAAAAAAGTGGAGTTACACAGCGAATAACAGGAGATGGAATCCACAGAAGTGGAGTCTAGTATTGCTTTTAGTTTATGTCAGATCCATATCAATGTCATATGCTTGACCAAACTAGTCATGGATCCATTACATTAAATGATAACGTACAGTAACAGTAAGAAAGTGACATCTATCCAAAGCTATAAATGTCCATGTTGGCTCAGGGCCACTGCAGCTTGATTTGTTTCTCTCGTGCTTATAAGTAGGATAAACAAATTTGTTTTCACATTAAGCAGTGAGTCTGTTAACATGATAAAAAGAGGTGAAAATACCACTGAGCCACTTTATTTATTTTTTTGGACTTGGCCTAGAATACATTACAGCGTCCGAAAAGTCATGTATTTATAGCACAACACAGACACATCCCCATGAAGGCCACTCGCGCAACATAACATCCAAAATTAGCAGAGGCAACATAGTACTGACTTCTCCATCACACACCAAAACATTCCAGTCCTGTAATGGATAGCACATAAACATAAGCTACTTATATTACCTCAACAGGTTATTTATTTTAACAAACTCAAATATGTCTGCTTGTTTCCAAGATATAAAAGAGGATGAAAAGTATAGCACTTTAAAAATGCTAGAGTTTTGATTAGTTAAAGGGATAGTTCACCCAAAAATGAAAATTCTGTCTTTAATTACTCACCCTCATGTTGTTCTAAACCCGTAAGACCTTCATTCATCTTCAGAACACAAATTAAGATATTTTTAATGCCTTCTGAGAGCTCTCTGACCCTCCCATAGACAGCAAGGATCCTTACATGATCAAGGTCCAGAAACGTAGCAAGGAGATTGTTAAAATAATCCATGTGACATCAGTGGTTCAACCGCAATGTTATAAAGGTACGAGAATACTTTTTGTGCACAAAGAAAACCAAAATAATGACTTTATTCAAAAATTCGTCTCCTCCGCGTCGCCCTATAGCGCCATTTTGGAGAGTATCGCATACGTAAACAATGTATGCTGTTGTGTCAGCAGCATCGTATGCGGATACGCTGTTTACGCATTGATCTGAACGTAAACAACATATCCGCGTACATACATTGCATACGTTGTTTACATTTGTGATACTCTCCAAAATGGCGCAATAGGGTGACGCGGAGTAGACGAATTGTTGAATAAAGTCGTTATTTATGTTTTCTTTGCGCACAAAAAGTATTCTCGTAGCTTTGTAAAATTACGGTTGAACCACTGATTGCACATGGACTATTTTAACAATCTCCTTGCTACGTTTCTGAGCCTTGATCGTGTAAGAGTCCTTGCTGTTTATGGAGGGTCAGAAAGCTCTCAGATTTCATCAAAAATATCTTAATTTGTGTTCCGAAAATGAATGAAGGTCTTACGGGTTTAGAACAACATGAGGGTGAGTAATTAATGACAGAATTTTCATTTTTGGGTGAACTGTCCCTTTAATATGAGATGGAAGATACAGGCAAGCCGACAATTAATTTTATGCTATGGCCAATAACCGATAAATTGCAGACATTAAAATTTGGTAGTATTTTGCCTAAAAAACTTTTATTTTAAATGCTGTAAGTGTGTCACAACAATATCATGAACAGCATGAAAAAATGGATATTCATTTTGTGATTTGGTAAAGGTTGATTAAATTTTAACAATTAACTTTAAGTGATGGTAATGGTAATTTAAATGTAAATAATGTAAATATAAGGGAAATGAGCATGAATAATTAAAAACCCAATGTCAATGATTCTGATAAATGAAAAAAAATATCTGATATATTGTGTATCCCTATGTGTAAACAGTCAGAAATTAGATATATGGCAAACAAGATCATATCAGGGCCTTTAAATGGATTCCTAGATATGCCTTCATAAAGCTATATTCAGTCCATGTCTTCTTGGAAGTAATGGAATAAAGAACAATTAATTAGCTGTGTTGCACGCTGTATTGTGGGAGTAAACATTATCTTGATCTAGATGTGTCGTGACGAGTGCAGTGTACTTGGAGGGGATGTTGTTTTTGTTCCAAAGTTCTGCTGGGAAAAGGAGGAGTTTTCCCCTAAGACAGATGGAGAACTGGGTCTTAGTATTGGTGGGAACGAGAAAACCAGGGACGGAGCACAGGCCTTGACTTCAGCAGACAAAACACTGTCAATGTCTAATGAATTTGTGCCCACGCTGTGCATGTTGCTGTTAGCCTTATGTGTCTAGACTCGTGACGCAGCTCTCTTATCTGGGAATTAGGAGGAGAGGAAACGTGTCTTCATGAAGTTCAAGCACAAGTCGGCCAAAGGAGACAAAAAGTTGTGGATTTTGCATTCAAGAACACAATCGATGTCACCTCAAATCTTTCATAGAAAAGAAACGACTTCCAGTCATGTCTTTTGCTGAAAATCGCTGTCATTATGAACGTCCTTTTGGTTCCAAGTCCAACTCATATGACAAACAGGGGTTGAGAGGCATGGTTTGCATGACTCTGATGTAACATGAAAGCAGACCCTTGTGGTTGGACACAAGGGAGCGTTTCCAGCTCTCAGACAGGTGCTAACAACAAATCCATGTGGTATTGTTAATAAAAGGCCAATGAAGGGCTACTGGGAGTGAGGAACCTGGCAAGACATGGGTCACTGGACTTTCCAAACATGCAGTTTTTGCCCACTGGTCTTTCGGTTATGATCCCAGTGCAACTGGGAAATGCTAAACGCATACTGGACACGACGCCAAAAGGTTATTTAAAGATGCTCTGGCCAGCGGTACTGAGCGTCGTCTTGAAAATCAATCAAACTATGTTAAAGGGATAGCTCAGCTAAAAATTAAAATACTCACCCTCATCTTGTTCCAAACCTGTAAGACTTACATTCATCTTCAAAACACAAATGAAAGTATTTAAGAAAATTTGAGAGACTGAGAGATTCCATTGAAAGTCCATGTAATCAAAACTTCAATGCTTCAAAAAGTTCATAAAGAGATTGTACAAGTTTGTAAAGAGATTAAAAAGTAAATCCATATGAGTTGAGCAGTCTAGTCTTCTGAAGAGATGCGATTGCTTTATACGATGAACAGATTTAATTTAAGTTTGTATTAAACATTGATCAACACAAAAACAGAGCAGATCAAACATGGTAAACAGAAGCTCGAAATGTGAAAAACCTCAGTGGTTCTTGAGGAAACTTTAATGTTTTTGTGTGACATGCGAGAACAAACCCCATTGGTTCTTGCTGAAACCCAAAAACGTGTTTGTGTGACACATAACAACAAATTGGTTCTTGCATGTCAAGCAAGAACGTTGAAGCTTCTGTTTACCACATTTTATGGTCTCTATGTTTGTGTTGATCAATGTTTATATGTAAATAAAAACTAAATTACTCTTCCAAGCTTTATAATGACAGTGAATGGTGGTTGAGTTTTTGAAGCAAAATTAAGTGCATCCATCCAACATAAAAAGTGCTCCAACACTCCAGGGCAGGGGTGTCAAACTCAGTTCCTGGAGGGCCGGAGCCCTGCAGAGTTTAGATGCAACCCTAATTAAACACACCTGATCCAGCTAATCAAGTCATTTAGGCTTATTTGAAAACTACATGGTTTGAGTGTTGGAGCAGAGTTGGAACTAAACTCTGCAGGGCTGCGGCCCTCCAGGAACTGAGTTTGACACCCCTGCTCCTGGGGATTAATAAATGCCTTTTGAACCGAAACGATGCATTTATGTAAAAAATATCCATATTTACAACTTTATAAGCTTCTGCTGTCGTATGTGCGTTCACGAGGTAGTGGCGTTCCAGCAGATGACGTAGGACGTATAATTATTATAAGCCATTATAAAACTTAGAAGAGCCAGGACATTTTTTAATATAACTCCAATTGTATTTTTCTGGCTTGAGGGTGAGTAAATCATGGGGTAATCTTCATTTTTGAGTGACCTATCCCTTTAACTGTTCAATTAATATGGACTTATTTTACTATCTTTTTATGAACTTTTTGAAGCATCAACATTTTGGTAAATTGGACTTTTAAACAATGAACAGAAATCAGTCAAAATTCATTAAAAATATCCTCATTTGTGTTTCAAAGATGAACGAAAGTTATATTAGTTTTGAGGATGACTTTTCATTTTTGGGTGAACTATCCCTTTAAATGCGAGTGCAGGATATTTTTCTCACTAAGAGCTCAGTCATGACAGTTGTTGTGTACACTACTTACCCTAACCAAACAGATCTCCCTGCACACTCTGGGAATGAAACTTATAACAATTTGATTGGAGTGGAAAAATAATGGCCAATGATCCCATTACACAGCGAGGGTCCCTGCATTCCAGAACAGAAGCAGCATTTCCATGTGCAGGTCGGGGCTTTATGGGGAAGCTCTGAAAGGCACTGCATTGCCAGGCGAGCAGAAAGGAACAGCAAGAAACTCAAATTAAAGAGCTCCGACAAATCACTGGAAGTCACATGCAAGAGTACGGGATTTATGGTTTGCAGTTTCCAAACATTTTGAAGTTCTCTGGGTAATCTCTGCTATTGAGATGTTCTGCCAAAACGACTGCTATGTTCGATAGCGTTCCCATATTTAGGAATATTGTCTTTAAAAGAGTGACCTAACAGCCCCATATCTGACCTTTGTGCCTTGACCTCCAGAGATGAATATGCAACAATTTAAAAAGACTCTCAGGAGCATTTTAAACTGCATGTTATTTTTGTGTTTGGACTAAGAGCATTTTTTTTTAAATAGCATTTCTGGCTCAACTGCCATCAAAATAACGTGGTCCTAGTCTTTCGAGGTTGGTGGTGACAGAGACAGCCAATCAGCTCTTAACCAACCACACAAGGACTCGACCGTGACTCATCAATAATGAGAAGAGGCTAGCAGTCAAGTGTATAGTTTTCCAACCATCTGCACAGAGAAAGTCTGAGAGCTGCAAGATGTAAAAAATAGATGTCTCGGAAAGACTGGCAGCCCTTCAAAATATAATAAAGCTCATAACCTCATTAAAAAAAAAGGACAAAAGGCTTACTGTGAATTTGTTACCTCAGTAATAAAATCTTTTACGTCACATCTGTGCAATTTTAATTATTAAATTGTTTTTAAACACACAGATATACACCATGGTTCAAAAGTTTAGGGTCAATAAGATTTTTTAAAGAAATTTGTATTTTTATTCAGCAAGGACGCACTAAACTGATTAAAAAAGTGACAGTAAAGACATTTATAGTATCACGATTTCCACCAAAACTTGATAATAATAAGAAATGTTTCTCTAGAGCATCAAATCAGAATATTAGAATGATTTCTGAAGGATCATGTGACACTGAAGACTGGAGCAATGATGCTGAAAATTCAGCTTTGCATCACATGAATTAATTTTAAAATATATTAAAATATAAGACAGTTATTTTAAATTGTAATAATATTTCACAATATTACTGCTTTTTGAGTATTTCTGATTAAATAAAACAGTCTTGGTGAGCATAAGAGACTTCAAAAGCATTAAAAAAAAAAACCCCAAAAAAACTTACAGACTCCAAACTTTTGGACGGTAAGTGTAACCAACCCCATAATGACACTGAACAAATGTTTGTAATTCAGGTTTATTCACCACAAGCTATAAATGAAAAACTGCACAACATGTAATATTTAAACAGCAATTTACCAAGAAAAAGAGCCTTTGGGGGCCGTAACTGAAATATGGGCTACTTGGCACTGCTTTTTTGACGTATATTCTCCAAACACCGTAAACAAGTAATACCAATAACATTTTCTTATAACATAAGCAATTTGTGGACAACTGCTGTGAGAAAAGAATCATTTAAGTAAACAAAAATGCCGTCATAGCCAGACACGTTTATCACTGTTCAGGGTCTTTGATCAAAAGCTAACTATCACAAGCAAATAAATAATTAAACTGAATAGAATGGATGTGTGTTTAACATTATAGTCATCATTAGTGCTCTGTGAATGAGACGGACTTCTCCAGATCTCATCAAACCTGTGGTCTCTTCTTCTCTTCCCCCAGCGATCACCTCACAAATCTCCCACCGGGACGCTCTGGCTCGGGGTATATGGTGCGGAACGTGAGATTTATCCGAGGCCCGCGGTCATGGTACTCCTTTGCCACTTGGTGCTATTTAAAAAGCATTAATAATGTTAAAACCACACTCACAACAAGACAATGTAGCCATTGGACAAAGTTAAAAGAGGTTAATCAGACTCCAACTGGCCTTGGCGTTCGCCTCGAAAGACAGCGGTGATGCATGATATGTATTAAATAATTCAAATATACGATTACACATTGTGTCATGTATATTTGTACAGACAGATGATAAAGAATGTAGCTTGACTAAGTAAAAGCGGTATGTTTACATGCACAATTACAATGTTGAATTGGTGTCCGCTGTTTTATTTTTGACCCAGAAGGACCCTTTGACAGTTATGTAACAGCTTTCAAACCCTATAAATATTTTGTGCACATTTTAAAGGCAACTACGAACAGCCATACACGTGGGTTTAGTTCGCTTTATTTTGACAGGTCAATGTGAGTTATGTCAACCTAATAAGATCGTCTGAAAGCTTTTTGGCGCAATGCGGGAGTGACCTTTCTTAAATAGTTTTCAGATGTCGCCATAAAACGTTCTTGACCTTTCTCCATTCTTTGTGCCTTACCAAAGGCCTGCGGTTTGTCTTGGAGTCGGAATCCAAAAACAACTCAAACAGAACAACAATAACTTCCAGCAGGTTTTTGAAATGAAATTACAAAGGTGCAAAAAATTGCTAAATATCCCTGTTAAATGAATATACAAAAATGCACCAAAAAAGTTAAACGGAATTTACAAAAATGCACAAAAGGTAAACAAACCCATTTAAACAAAATTACAACCATGCACCTAAATGAAAAAAAGTTAAATAAAATAAACTGTAAAATAACCTGTTAAATTAAACTACAAAATGTAAAATCATTTAAATTAATTTACAAAAGTGCAAAATAGGCTCGTTAAATTATACAAATGTACGAAAATGTAAAAAAAAAAAAAACTTTTAAATTACAAAATGTAAAAACTGTTAAACAAAATTACAAAAATGTCAAAAAAAACAAACAAACCATTACATTCGGCAGTTTCTTAGTTTTGTGAATAAAGTTGATAAGTCATAGCATTACCAAATGATTCTATTTAACGACTATAAATCAATACTATCATCATATTTAACAGAGGTGTATTTGCGATGAAAAGAGTGACTATAATGATTTAATTTAAATAAAAAAAGCATTGTTATTTTACAGCATTTAGCCCCCAGTCAAACTATATTACGAGACGCAGGTTTCTGCTCTGATATCATTCTCCCCATTGTCTGTTTTATTATATGTGCAAAGTCTTTCTTGGAAACACTGTCCATTTCAGTATGTTGTGAAGAAACACATTCGCTTTCCCCCTTCACACTGTTACACATCAGCAGAAAACAGCATTTGCACTTAATGCTCTCTGGACGGCAAACAGTGTGACCGTTCCAGATCATCTCTACCACATGTGATCAGTTTTCCAGAACAGACTCGAGCCAAAACAAAGGAACACCATCTCCACCCCTCCACATCGATTTAGCCATTTTCAGCCTTTCTTCACAGCCTGGCTTATCATCAGCATTCAGAAGACTCTTATTAACTGGCAGCCTAACTGCTCACATTAGACTAAACAAGAGCTCCTGCCAGTTCTAAGTGAGTGACATTGAATCTTGAAGATACACACAGTGTAAAAGTTCTTGAGAATCGGCTAAAATGATTTTGAGAAAGATTGTTAGATTTACTGATAGACATTATCACTTGACACTATCCAAAATACCAGTGAAATCTTTGTATTTGCTTTTTCTGCTTCCATCTGAGCTTGTGTTGAAACTTAGCATGCTTTGCCTGTTCTGTTGTAATTACTAAAATCAAAGTGACTGCAAACACTTTCTTCAGAGCAGTTAAAAGTGACGTACCTGCCAGTCCGTCTGCGTACAGCCTTCCATGAGCAGGAGGGTCCCGTGGGTCAACGGGATGCGTATACGCTCCACATATGTGTAGTCTCCTTTATCTTCCTGAAACGCATAACACAGAATCTACCCTGACCTTTAATTCAACTAACATTCATTCTTCAAACAAGCTTAAGCAGACGCAACATTTAGCCGCCTGTTGGAAAACAAGCTTTAAAGAATGTTTTACTAATATTTTTCCCTTCAAACCAAAAAGGAGACACATAATGAAAACATAATCAGAGTTCAGAAGAAAATGCAGCCTTGTTAATTCTAAGGGCTAGAAAGGTTAAAGATGACTCACAACAGTTATTAATACTTGCAATTTAAAAACTAGGGATGCACTGATATTAAAATTATAAATGGTACTGATAAGTCAATAAGGATTTTCATGTTGTGGCCAAAAACTGGATAAATGGCAGACATTAATATTTTTAACAAATGAAAATTGAAATTATATGCTACAATAGAATTAAATTCAATTATCAGATATATATTAAACATCCGATCATATTAAACTGGATATCAGAACATTACATTTAACATTAAATACATTAAATTATTAGCATCATTAAAGATTAACTTATAAATATTTAACTATAAATATTTAAAATTAAATATCCAATATTGACAGATATCTATAAATTTAAAAAAAAAATGGATAAATGATAGACATTAAACTTTTTAATAAATGAAAAGTAAAATAAAAAGCTACACTAAAATTAAATTAAATATTCAATATTAAATATCTGATTATATTAAATTAAATATCCGAACATTACATTTAAAAGTTATTCAATTATTAGCATTTTTAAAGATTAATTTTACTAGAAATGTATTCAATTAAATATCCTATATTGACAAATATCGATAAAATAACTGCATAATTGGCAGACATTAAACTTTTTAATAAATTAAAATTAAATGCAATAATAGAATTAAATTAAATATCAAATATATATGAAATATCCGATTATATTAAATTAAACATACAAACATTACATTTAAAAGTTATTATTAGCGTTTTTATAGATTTAGGCCCGGTTTCACAGACAGGGCTTAGACTAAGCCAGGTTTAGGCCATAGTTCAATTAGGACATCTAAGTAATTTTTATAAACATGCTTAGAAAAAAACATTACTGGTGTGCATCTTGAGACAAAACAAAGGCACTGATATATTTTAAGATCAGTCAGTGCAAGTTTATTTCAGATGAAACAGCTCAGACTTACATTTTAGTCTAGGACTAGGCTTAAGCCTTGTCTGTGAAACCGGGGGTAAGTTTATTAGAAATATATTAAATTAAATATTCAATATTGACAGATATTGATAAATTAAAAATAAAAAACCTGGATGAATAGCAGACATTAAAATTTTAAATTAATTGCTAGAAAAGAACTGAATTACATTAAATATTAAATATATATATTAAATATCCAATTATATTATATTAAACATCTGAACATTACATTTAAAAGTTATTATTAGCATTTTTAAAGCTTAATTTTACTAGAAATATATTAAATTAAATATCCAATATTGGCAGATATCAAAATACAAATTAAAAATATTAGTATTACAAATTAAAAATGAACAAAATAAGAAATATTACCACTGTAATATTTCATTGTAAAAAAAAATAATTGTAATAATTTTACTTAACAGCACTGTGAAATTACAATACTAATATCTTTATTTCTGAATTGTCAAATGTTAAATCATTGAGTTTTTAGCATATAACCACAGGACCTTAACCACCATAACCTTATAACAGCTGCCAACCATAATTTGCATACTGGTTCTATTATGATTAATCGCAACCCTAAGATACTGTGCATCCAAACACTCCATCCAAAATGGAGTTACACAGGAAGTTACACATTGGCATACTCACAGGAAGTGGCTGCTTTCGGAGACTGAACACTCTAGTGTCGCCCAGACTCAGAGAGGCGATGACGGGCTGGGGTCCTAATGACGGCTCACTGTCACTGTGCCAGCCAATGCTGTCTTTACCGTCCCGGTACAGGTTACACAGCAATGAGTTAAACGTGTGGCCGCTCTTCTCCTCGACAGCCAGACGTAAAGTGTTGAGAACTGGATGCCACTGTAATAAGAGAAAAACATGGAAAAAGATGCTTTACTTTACATATCGATAGATGTCATTTTTGTTTGCTCACTTACAGTATGCAATAGTGATATACCTGAGCGTTGGCCTGCATAGTGGAGCGTGAATATGTATATGGCAGCTCTCCATACCAACAAGTGAGTCTGGGTTCCTCATATGCATCACCTGAAGTGCAAAACATATTGAACATGAAGTATGTTCAGCTATTTGTGCTTCCAATACTGCTTAACATCTACTGAGGTTTAAAAGATAATTAAAGGGATAGTTCACCCAAAAATGAAAAAAGAAAAATCTGAAGTACAAGCAAAAGTTCAAAGTGCAAAACTAAATTGTGTTCTAAATTCTAAATGTGGTTTCTAGCCTGTTCTAGGTGGATATTTACCATCCCAACCTCAATCAGATTTTTATTTACCCGTTTTATCATATGGAAGCCAGGTGTGAAATCATATTTCAAAATGCTTAAAAACTAATGCCACATCTCTCCTCAACAAACCGCCTTGATCTTCAGCAAACCAAATAAGGACTGAAAGCTTGTGGAACCAGAACTTATTTGTCAAAACGATCTCGATCAGTCACAGTCAAACGCAAACTGCTCTTGGTCCAAAGCAAATGTTTAAACATTTGGTATATTTGGGACTTTCTCAAATGATGTCGGTTCTGGAGAAGGTAAACAGATGAGGGAACTGGAGGCAGTGGCATTCCTGCCAATTTACTGATGAATAAGGACTGGAAAATGTGAGTCATTGTGGGGAGAGTACTTTGTGAACATGTGAGTGGGACAGACGCAAAATGTCATCAAGCATGCGCAAAAACATGCTTATTTTGATTTTTCTGTTTTGGTCTTGGGTCAGATTCAAACCTGTTTTCTCACATTAGCACCAAGGCTCAACATATGCTCATGTGCTTCAAGAAAATATTGTTTTTGCTGCTTGTTCAATTTACTTCATTAAAATGAACAAATGTTTTTTTGACCACTTAAAAATGTAAAACTGAAGCTTACTTCATTTGTAATGGGACTACAGTACATGAATCGTTGTAGTTGTATTAACTGAAACGGCATGGGTCTTTTATGATCACTACGGTGATGACTGTATTTACATGTTTTTATGATGACTGGTTTTCACTGCTTCATTCAGTGAACATAGCTGTGCTAATGGGAGTGTAGTGACAAACTAAAAATGCATGTCTGAAATTTAGTTAAATTAATTTGGTGTAAACACTTACCTTAAAAGTTAAGTAAAATCAATTGATGTACTTATTCACTGCAAATTTTACTAAACTTAGGTAGATTTACTTAATTCCATGTGTGAAAGAAGATGAGTACAAAAATAATTTTGACTTGTGCACTACACCCTATTATGATGCTTTTATAAACTTTTAACCCTATAAAACCTACTGTATTATATTGGATATAAGAATATAACTAAAACTTTGCTGAAAAACCTACTGGACACAATCTACTATATCTGATTTACAGTTTACACTTTTTTAAATCAAATATAAGGCCTTTTATTGTCATTGAAACAATGGAGGACATTGAGTTTGTGGTACACATGTCATTTTGCTGTGAAAACTTTACTGATTTTAACATAAGATTAACTTTTACATTGTTGGTAATATTTCAAGACAAAACCCTCACTAGTCTAAAGCAGCTTTTGCTTGATTATCCATACATTTTTTTAGAATATTCGTGCTGAAATCTAAATATCAAACATGATACACCGTACTCTTGAGAAACATTTATTTGTTCATCCCTCAGTCACCATTCAAATATCATCTTACTAAAATATATTATTGGAAGATATAATGGATAGTGACAACTAATATTTATATGACAGTTTTTGTAAGTAGTCTGTTATAGCGTTATTCAGATCTCACTGATTTCCATTACAAGCCATTAAAATGTCATCATATTTTTTGGTCATAAATATTTAAATATAAGCAAATGCACTGAATTGTATATTGTAAGCCTGATATATCAAATATGATACAAAACATAAAACACACAAACTTTATTTAGAAAGAAAGAAAGAAAGAAAGAAAGTAGATAGATAGATAGACAGAGCCCTCCACAAATATTGGCACCCTTGGTAAATATGAGTAAAGGCGGCTGTGAAAATAAATCTGCATTGTTTATCCTTTTTATCTTTCATTCAAAAAAATTCACAAAATTCCAACCTATCATTGAAGTAAAACAACTGAACGTCTTGGGGGGGGGGGCTCGTCATTGTGAAATAAATGCTTTCTCTAGTTCATGTTGGCCACAATTATTGGCACCCAATTATTTCAATGTCCTTTTCCCAAGGACCTTCCTCTCTCCTATAATGCCTGAAGAGTTTGGAGAACACCTGATAAGAGACCATTTTCCAGATCCTTCAGATTCACATCTCCATGTTAGTACTTCTCTTCAGTTCACCTCACTCATTTTCTATAGGGTTCAGGTCAGAGGACTGGGACAGCCATGGTAAAAGATTCATTTTGTGCTTAGTGACCCATTTTTGTGTTTATTTTGATGTTTGTTTTGGATTGTTGTCCTGGTGGAAGATCCAAACACGGCCCATTATAAGATTTCTAACAGAGGCAGTCAGGTTTTGATTTTTTTTTATCTGTTGGTATTTGATAGAATCCATGATGCATCTGAACAAGATGTTCAGGACCTCTGGCAGAAAAACAGGCCCACAACATCAAAAATACAGCAGTATATTTAACCGTGGACATGGGGTACTTTTTTATCCCTGTTTGTACTAAACTCATCTGGTGGGTTTGCTGCCAAAAAGCTCTTTTTTCAGGTTCACTTGACCATAGAAGCCAGTCCTATTTGAAGTTCCAGTCGTGTCTGATGACTGAATTTGCTGGAGTTTGTTTTTGGATGAGCTAGGAGAATTTTCCTTGAAACCCTCCCAAACAACATGTGGTGATGTAGGGGGATGTTTGAAATATTTCTTTTTTAGGTTTCTGACCCCAAGACTCAACTAATCTCTACAATTCTCCAGCTGTGATCCTTGGAGAGTCTTTGGGCCCTCAAACTCTCCTCCTCACCGTGCATTAGGACGATATAGACACACGTCCTCTTCCAGGCAGATTTTTAAAATCTTTAGTTGATTGGAACCTCTTAATTATTGCCCTGACAGTGGAAATGGGGATTTTCAATGCTTTAACTCTTTTCTTACAGCCACTTTCTATTTTGTGAAGCTCAACAATCTTGTTCTGCACTTCAGAGGCATATTCTTAGGTTTTACTCCTTGTGATGGATGATTAAGGGAATTTGGCCTTTGTGTTCCTAATATTTATAATCTTGTGGAACAGGAAGTCATGGCTGGACAATTTCATGCTCCTAGTCTCCCTGGTATGCTAAAAAAAGTAAATATGAATGGGAATATACTTCAGAGATATTTTACTCATAAGAATTTCTAGGGGTGCCAATAATTGTGGCCAACATTCATTGGAGAAAACATTTATTTCATAATGAGATTTTCTCCCCACTTTCAATTGTTTTACTTCAATGATAGGTTAGAATTTTGTGAATTTTTTGAGTGAAAGATCAAAAGGATAAACAATGCAGATTTATTTTCACAGCCGCCTTTGCTCATATTTACCAAGGGTGCCAATATTAGTGGAGGGCACTGTAGATAGATAGATAGATATATAGATAGATAGATAGATAGCTTTACAGGGTTAATCCTCGACATAACCTCCAGTTCACTAAGAGGTTAAAACAATTTTTTCCCCTCAATTAACAGTAACTCAACATGTAACCTACCCATCATCCTATAATTGGTCTTTTGTGACCATGGCAGTTCAGCGAGCAGCTTGCTAAACATCCAGTCAGCCTCCTCCTGCGGTAGAAACCCTGGAATAAGTCTCAGTCTGGACAGAAAGACAATAAACAATTACTTTAGTGCAGGAAATGTTCTTTTGAAAGTATTTTTTTAGTTTAGGACAGTTTTAATCTGAGTGTTCTTACCTGGACACTCCAGTAGGCCCATGACTAATCTCATAATCACCGGAATTTCTGAGAAAGAGAAAAAAACAACACACTGGATATACACGGTGTGTCAATCAACAGGTTTTATTGCTAGAAATTGCCCCGGACTGAGTCACTCACTCGATCACTTTCTCCGCAGGAATCTCTCTGATGGGCTAAAAAAAAAAAAAAAAATAGGATAAATTGAAGACTACTGTCCAAAAACCCCAAAAAAAACAGCATATCGTAGCTACAAAATGGCGCTTACATCAGCTGGCTGATGGAACTCAAATGATCGCGGTCCATATTTCCATGAACTTGACACTGACTGGACATCTTGAGCTGAAACATTAAATGCAAATAATCTTAATTTAATGAGCCACTTGGAATTCACACTAATCACTGTTATTATGTTTAAGAGAAGCAGAAAACAATTATTAAGAGAAGCAGAAAACAATACACTGATACACTGTACTACACCTATTTTGCTTGTTTTTCCTCTGAAGTCCATTTATAAAAATAATATAATATTAAAAAGGCATAGTTTTATATGATCTTTCAAACGGTCTCTGTCTCTTATTATTATATAAGTGAATTAAACACACTGTTTTTGCTAATTGTACCTTTGAGATATCTATATGTCAGTTAGGCCTACCTCTTTATGATGACTGTACTGGGTATTGACATAGTTATTCCAGGGTTCTTTTGAACAATGAATTTCTATGACTTCTATGACTTTCATGATTGTGCTTGTGTCTTGATTGTGCATGATTGTGTCATGAATCTTTTTTTTTTATTTTTAATAATTTAAACAATCATTTAATTTAAAGAGAAAATAAATTATTTAATGAAGTTTCCAATACTTTAAAGATTTTATGAATTTACATGACTTTTCAACCCTTTCATTACTGCATAAAGATTTTTGAAAATCATTTAATTATTTACAATAAAAATTCTGAAAAATAATACTAATAATTTCCAATGCAACTTCATTTAAAGGGAAAAAGCATTTATTTGATGAAGTTTCTTTGACGTTTCTACAACTTTTAAGTCGTTCATTACTTCTACTATTAAAATCATTTAATTATTTACAGCTAAAATCATACAAATAAAACAATTTATTTAATCATTGCATAATTTTTTAAATTTTTTAAATTGAAGTGATTTTCATTACTTTTGCAAATTATTTTCTATGACTGTAAAAACAATGTTATTCAGGTCAGGACTAAGTTGTGGAATCTTAGACAGATGTTAATATGTAAACATATGCGAACAAAAATTATTATTATTATTTACTTATTTAGTGACATCTTTAACGTTTGCATAGAAGTGTTTTAATAGTAAAATTCTTGTAAAGTTGGCATACCGGTTGGCTGCTGTGGTTTGTGAAGAGGTTTGGCCCAGGAGCCCTGGACTCTCGCTCGCTGCCTTTTATCACTCATCAAAGCTTAAAACTTATCTGACAAGACAAAACATATGATATCAGTGGCCTATAATACCTTAGAAGGACAAAACGTGTTTTTTTTTTTTTTACGTTTTACAAATGACTACAGAAGGAATTTGCTGCCATCTTCAGGTAATTTTAGTCACTAAGTACTCTATGGGTCAGTTTCTAAAACCAATCTTTCTAAAAGTGTATATGAGCACAGAGAACCATATTATAAATTGCATAATTATGTTTGATGTAAACAGACTTATGACATCTAGTAGGCTATACATTGCACACTTCCCAGACTGACACTCTGTTTTTACGTTTTCAGTCAAGTTTTAATAACCTGACAGCGTTGTCACAAAAATTAGCAACTTAAACAATACTTACACACACTAGTTTCGAGGCGATTTATCTCATTTTGCAAAGCGTTGGACACTTGTGTAATAAAAACACAATCTGTTCTGGTGTTCGGCGAAACGTGTCCGTCTTACTACAATGACCGGCGAAAACACTTCCTACGGAGACGGTCTTCTTCTGTAAATACTACACTGCTATATGAACATGTATATTATATTAAATCAAACAGTGTACAATACAAATATAATATTGCGTATTTGTTTAAGATGTACTAGATATAAGACTACTTCTAGTAGTTTTCCAATATTACAACTTCAATTATTTATAAACTACTTAGAATATTTTAATCTTTAGAATTATTGTAATCTAGCAACCTAATTACTATGAATTTAAATTAAGACAATAGGCATTTTAATATCTATTTAATATTTAATACCTTATAATACAAAATCAACACCTGTATTCAGGTGTAGATAATTAATTTTTTTTTAAAAAGTATAAGACTGCATAACACTTGGCAAAGCTTTAAACTTTGTAGCTTTATTGTGTGATTATATAAATATAGATTGCAGCAAATCTGTTGCCAGTGTTGGGGAGTAACTAGTTACGCGTTACGTAATTTAATTACAAAATAAAAGTAACTGAGAAAAAAAGCGCAATTAAATTACAGTTGCTCATGAAGATGTTAATTACATTCATAAATTTGTTTTATTCACGAGAACTTAATTTCCTTGTAGTAAATTTAGTTCTGCTCCATAAAAGATTTGTTTCAAGAATAACATAGCACGCATCTATATATTTCTGCCTTCCTTGAGCACAAAAATATCAGAACTCAAACTTTTTGAACCATTAACATAAATAGATTTCTCTTTGTAACATTCGAAATCTAAATCCAACAAGAGACACAAAACCATATGCAGCATCATAAAAAATTTATTAAAAAAGACAAATACAAAATCAATACAGAAATCATTTTTATTAACAAACAAGATTTCAGATTGTCATGCATCAGTACAGCAGCACGTGGTGTTCCACTCTTCAACACGTCTGGAATGAGAATATTCAAGTTTTAAACCAGGGGCGACTATTGAGGTTTAACCACCTGGATGTTTTAACTTGACTGGCACTGGTCCGTAAATCATCATACAGAGATCTAAGCTATGGAGGTATTCTTCAAATCCAGCTTTGGATGAAACCCAAGACACACGGGTGACATTCCACCACACCTTTAAGTCTTCAGTGGAGAAAATCATGTAAACATGCTTTAGATCCCCTTTCAATAAACGTGACCAAGGTTTATATTCTATAAAAAGGCACAGGTTTTAAATAAACCAAATCTGACAGGTAAACTCACAGCCTGAAAAGGCCAAATGTACAAAAATACACTTAAATCAGACCTTTGGTTTTATATTGATACAGTACAAGATTCAAAAATAGCCACTATAGATTTGCTAAATATGTTAAATTAATGATAAGAAAGGCCAGCACCCATTTATCACTCATCAGAAGGTCTAAGGCACGAATGCAAACTAGTTAACCAGATTGCAAACAGATAGTCCCAGATAAAAAGAAAATGCATAATTAGTAATTAAATAAATATAAAACACCATCACCATATAAGTAACCCTCTGCTTAGAACAGCAGTGGACACAAAACCCTCCCGACACACTTCTCTCACCCTATAAAGATTGGTCTCCATCTCTGCCAACCAGCAACAAGTCAATAATAATAATAATAATAATAATAATAATGAGTCATTGTGGAACGTGAGCATGTCCAGATATTTATCCAAAAACACAACATTTAACACACAAAAAAAATACATTACATAAGAGGAAGCACTTCAAAGATGTGAGATTCAAAACGACTCCAGTGAATCTCAAATCTCAGTACTTGGGTTTTGTAAAACATCTCATCCAGTTTGGTTTCCATCACACAATGTCCTCAACCTATCGCAGCTTTCTCCTCCTGAGGTATCCGCCGCGCTGGGCCTTGTTCATGCGCAGGCCCAGGTAGAGGACCAGCTTGATGGGGGCCAGAACGTTGATCACCCAGCCCTGTGGGACACAAAGATAAGAAAGAAGGTTAGGGTGAAAACATGGTCAATGAATGTATAAAACACTGCTGGATGAGACGTTTAGGCTGTCGCACCATGACGGCGTGAGGGAAATAGCCATTGGTCTGGTCTTGCAGTCCCACAGTGGTCAGTTCAGCAGCTACGTAGCGTTCAGGGGTGGGCTTGTCCAGGGTGGGCTTCCTGATCTTCGTCATCTTGGTAGCCACAAAGAAAGGCAGCACACTCTGGTGACAGAAAGATTTGATGTTATTCACAATTTTTTTTATCATCATTTTATTTTTACTACTTTACTATTCATATCTGATAGATCTAAAAAAAAAAAAAAAAAAACTTTTATTAATTAAGTCTTTTATGCTCACTAAGAATGCATTTAATAGAAAATTTAGTAAAAATGGTAATATTTGGTATATAGTAATGATACATGGAAATAGTAAGATGGCTTTTGTAATTTAATATATTTTAAAAAGTAATTTATTCCAGAATAAACTCCAGTTTTTAGTGTCACACAATCCTTCAGAAGTCCTATTATGCTGATTTGGTGCTCAAGAAACATTTATTAGTATTATTAATGTTGAAAACAGTTGTGCTGCTTTATATTTTTGATGGAAACAGAACGGTCATACATTTTATTCAGGGTTCTTTGATAAATAGAATGTTCAAAAGAATTTTATTTTTTTATTTTATCGTTCTTTTTTTTTTACTTCCATTGTTTATTTGACGGATCCTTGCTAAATAAAACAAAAATAAATAAATATTAAAAAAAAAAAAAAAAAGACTGACCTGAGACCTTTTGAACTATTATGCATTTAAAAAAAACAAACAAACAAAACAAAACCATTTAATGCTGGTTCTCTCACCTGGATGATGATCCCTTTGCATTTGTACTCTGCTTGAAGTCCACGTGAGAAGTAGTCCACAAAAGCCTGTAGAAAGATAAGTAAAAAAATAAATAAATAAAATAAATTAATTAATTAAAAAAAAAACCTCAAAAAATAAATAAGACCAAAAATAAAAACAATAATTTCTAAATGCAACATGTAAATTAAGACATCATAACATTATAGTGTACAGTATAGCATTATTTAATTAGTGTTTTTAAAAAATTCTGTTTAAGTGAGCGTTAAATGACAGCAAATGAAAATGAGCATTATTAAATATCCAATATCGACTGATACAAATAAATCTAATAACTTAAATTGTTCAGTACTAACAACTTGAAAAGTTTCTGAAACAATTATGACCACTGATATCTCTGTGAAGTATATTGTGAAGACACTCGCCTTGGTGGAGGAGTAGATGGTCAGGAGTGGGACGGGGAACATGCCACTGGCAGAGGAGATATTGAGGATGACACCCTTAGCTCTGCAATGAAAAAAAGCTAACTTTATTTCAACTAATCACATTTGACATTGACATCAAATAGGGTATATTTCCAGCTGTGGAAACCTGAAAGCCGCTGTCACCCACTGTAATTCAAAACACACATCTAATGATGGTCGCCATGTGTGTTGCCATGGCACCAGCTTTCTCATGCAGTACCCCTGCAGCCGCAGTAGAGTGCTGGGGAGTGCAGAGGGTTGGACCTATTTGTACAAAATTTGCCCAGCTCCATTATTGGCCCCAGAGTTGCACGTGACTCAGCAGCAGCCAATGGGATCAGTGCATTGTTGCTTTTCAATTTCACACAAAGAGTTGGGGGCTGGAGGGGAGGAAAAACCCTGTTTTTAAAAGCTGCACTGAATTCCTTTTTAGTCACAGCGGCTGTGTTAGGAATTCCAGTAAGATGCTGGAAGATGTTTTTATATCGTATACCAGGACTCACCTTGCCTCCATTCTGGGCAGCACCAGACGAGTCATCTGGAGAGAGAAAACAGGACAAAAAAAACAAAACAAAACAAAAAAAAAAAAAAAAAACACACACACACACACGAGTTCTCACATGCTCCAAAATGACTTGAGACAACATTAAAAATCTGAAACACTAATATATCACTCCTGCATTAGAGAGAAAGGGAGTGAGGGAGGGAGAGAGGGAATGCGTGGGTGGTGAACACGGGGAGCGTTGGTGGAGATCAGCAAAACAGGGAGAGAGAACAGGTACAACAGTAGGAGGAGTACATCAAAGCGGTCACGTTGCAGTACTTTTAAATTTTTAAATTTGAATTTTCAAAATTACGAATTCCGAAACCCTTCAGCAGCCCAATATGTTGTTTGTGTCTACTTACTTGGCACACTGAGGTGATGTTGACATTGATCATGGTGGTGATGAACTGCGAAAGGAAATTAACAGGTGAATATTTCTTAACGACAATGGCCACTAAAAATTACACCTTCCTTCGCAGACAAAGAAGTTACTCACGTTTTCCAAATCAGGGATGTGGAGGAAGAATTCAGGGTATGTATATGAGATTCCCACATTGTTCACTATGAATCAAAAGATTACAAAAATAGAAAATCAGGTGTGGTTGAATATGATTGAGATTTTGTATCTGAAATAAACATGTTTTACGAATCACCACTAGGTGGCGATAAAGCATCAGGAATGAGAAGCCAGTTCTAAACAACATGGTAAAAAAAAAACTATCACGATTTCAGGTGAACAAAAAAAAAAAACCTTTCTGAGAAGATGAGGCCAAATAAAAGAGGTTTCAAAAGCAACACTGACAGGGAATCGTGAATGAAAGTTGTGTGCGTGTCGGCTTTCTGACAACTTTGAGGTTTGGGTTACTTACAAGATGTAACCATGTAAAAGAAACTTACCAAGGACTCCAATCTCCAGTCCAGCAAGACCCTTTTCGATTTTAGGATAGATATCAATCTGACTGTAGTCCACCGCAATGGTTTTTGTCTCCACATTATATGCGCTTTCTGTAAACAGAGACATAGAAGACACTTAATGCAAAGAAACAATGCAAATCCCCCCCAGAAAACTGCCAAAACGCTCATCGTTCCAGCTGCAGACCTAATATTGGCATTGGAGAACTCTGTCCAAGATCAGGCAACCCTGCTATTGCTGCTGTTCTAAAAATAACTTCTCTGGGACTTTGCCCATTGCACCAAAACACAGATTTATGGTCAGCAGGGGGCGCTGCGTACCAAAGAAAGGCTGTCGAAGGAACTTCCTACATCTCCCCTCCTCTCCTCTGCTTGTTTGAGGTGCCTGCAGAAATTAGAATTTATTGTCCAAAGGCTAATTTGTCTAAACATTGTTCCAGTGAGTTATGAGAGGAAAATTCCTCTCAGGTCTCAAAGCGAGAAGCTTTTTTTTTGTTTTGTTTTTGTTTTAAATCGAAGGTTTATTTTAAGAACAAGAATGCACGTAAATCAGCTCCAAAGTCTTTTTTTTTGGCCAGGGGATTTGTGGGATACTGCTTTTGGTGACTTCCAACACCCCAAATGGAGGATGATCAATGCAAATGTGAGGTTTGAGAACCAGATTTGGCAAATTACATTCCGGTTCGTGACTAGCCATAACCTCCCCCCGCCCCTCCACCGTTCTGTGATGCCAGCACGTCTATGGCACTGGCAGACTGGGATTTTTCCCCTTCCAACCTCAGCAGTTCAGCGGCTGCATTTAAAACAGCTTAAAAGTTGATTATAGTAACATTTTATACTAATAAAAACAACAGTTTGTATCCACATGGAGCTTAAATGATTCCTGACAGGGTGTTTGAGTAAAAAAAGAGCTGATCTTGGGCAAGTTAAGAAACTCCAGCATTGTTACTTTATTATTCAGTGCACACACTGAGGCCAAATGAGTACAAAAAAAAAAAAAAAATTATCCCATTCACAATCTCATGGCCTGTCATACTCCATTCATACCAAAAATAAATGGAGGGTTAAAAAGTGCAAATTAAGGACAAAAGAGGCACAAGCACCTTAAAACATTAAAGGGGAAGAAATAGTAGTAGTAGTAGTAGTAATAATAATAATAATAATAATAATAATAATAAATTACAATTTAATTATTATTATTAATATAAATTTCATATAAAATATCAGTCATTACTGACAACTAAAATTTTACATTTTCAGTAGTTAAAAAAAGTTGAAAAAATAAATTAGATTAAAAACAAAAATTAGAAGTGCTGAACCATGCAAACTAACTGAAATTAATAAAAAAAATAGCTTATTCAAAATATTAATACATACTATAATAGTATATAAATAGTACTTCGCACAATAATTAATACAACACACAATATTAACTATACTAATAACTATTATATTATATGATATTATGTTACATTACAAAGACTAGCTTGGTTCATTGCATATGAAGAGATAAAGCAGAAATTGCTTTTACACTGAAAGCCTCAACAATGCCTCAAATGAATGATTGATGGAAACTTCCTTTCAGGTGATTGTACGAGAAACAATATCAGTTGTGATCCTTCACACGTCTGATTGGTCTAAATGGTAGATGTTTGGCCATACAGCATTTAGGGGACCAGTGAACATCACATCATCGTCATGCTACGTGTACATCATCTGAGCAATTATCTAGCATCTAAAGAATTCCCATTTACTGGAACAGGGAAGGCAAACAGTGGTTCAGCCCTATTCTGAGAAGCTTCGTGCATGACCCCTGGAGCTCGGCGTGGACCTTTGACTGTGCACTCCTGCCAGGCTGCATCAGCTCTCCGCCCAGTCAGTGAACCAGGCCCCCACCCTGCCTCTTAGGCCAGGGCTAAAAATAAACCCGATTTCATTAACATCAGGAGGACTGTCTGTCATTCACAGAGATGAGCACTGCGGTTTGCTAACACACACACACACACACACACACACACGGCCAAATACTGACCGAGAGACTTTGCCACGTCGTCGAGCTTCTCCTGGGAACGACTGATGAGCATCATGGAGAATCCTCGTCGAGCAAGCTGAGAGAGAGACAGAAGATAGTTTGAATCATATCATTAATGACAAAGAGAAACATTGCAAAGCATTTGTTAACAGTTGCCATTAAAACATCTCATAAAAGTGGCCCATGTCAGCTTCTTTGGCCATTTTCATGATAAAAACCATACTTGAGTTAATATTGGAATATAAAATAGAACATTTGACTCATTTTCCTCAGAATTCTACAACTAAATATGGATTTACTTAATTTCAACTGTATCAACATAATAGAACGTTTTAGAGAGGCAGAAATATTACCATATAATATCTGACAGACAATAAGCACTGACAAAATCTCAAATTTTTGGTAAGAAAGCAAAAGGTTAATATCCTCTTCTAAGGTTAATATGTAAAAACAACTAGAAGCAAGCTAGAAGTTACTTGATTTCACTGAAAAATGCAAACATTGTGTTGTTTTCAAAACATTTTCTGAATTCTGACCAGCCCAGCACAGCAACAGTGGCTCAACCAATGGTGTGAGTTTAGGGGCGGGGCTATTTGTTTGTTTGACCAATGACAAATGAGGGGAGTGTTTGAGGGAAACCTGTTTGAAGACAGTAATTCTTTTTCACAAATGTGGATTACTCCTCTTTACTTTTAACTGTTATGAAAAAGCTAAAGACGAAGCTGAATGTTAACTTCAGGAGTGAGCTGTGACATGAAAGAACGGGTTTTAACTGTACGAGTTATGTGAGGTAACAGGTCTTTTTCCACCAGCAGTCTTCTAGTCACCCTCCTTCTCTTGGCCTCAGAGTGAAACCTCTGTCTTGTGATGAGTCACTGTGCTTTCCGTGGAGAGAAGAGATAAATAAGAAGAGAAACCCTTACCTCCTCCGCATAGGATTTCCCAATCCCATCCGTGGCTCCCGTCACAACTGGAAAAAGGAGAAAGAAATAGACATGATCAGTGTTTGCGGCAGCTTAATTACTATTTTTCACCAAAAACAAACTTGTCAAATGGTAAATTTGGGCAAAGAGGTACTCGGACAGACCAGGTTCAAATCAAAACAATCCTACACCTGCCAAACTGACATCTATGGGAAGATAAAATTGAAGGGTGTCATTTTAAATAATGTTTAAAAGTACTACTATATTTCAGCTTAATACATAAAAACTGTTTAAAGTAGCAATTCATAGGTTGATTTCCCTGAAAAGCGCAAGTACTGACATTGAGAATCCCAACCAGGGGTGCATTTCTCAAAAGCAACTACGGTCACAAGCTCCATCATTACCAATAAAGTTCAGTGGAAATTACCACCATAGTTAGCGAATGATACTTTTGGGAAATGCACCCCAGCTCAACATGGTAACAATGGCTCAAGTAATGGGCCTAAGGCGGAGCTATCAGTTCAACCAATGGCAGATGATAGAAGTATTAACCATTTACTTCAGCCTCATTTCACACAACACAGCAGTTCTTTCTTAAAACTACAATGCATAATTTTTTGATGTTAAAATACTCTTTAGTCCAACACGTAAAGGCAACAATAAACAAGCCATTTCTATGTTAATGTCCTCAAAAAGTGTAAACACTTACTTCTTGTGGCATTTTTAAAGCATTTGTTGTTTGAGAATCACGACAAGCAACACAAACATGGCAACACCAGCTTGGGTATCTCAGCTTAATTAAAAATAACAAAAAAAACACAAAGCCATTTCTAGGTTAATTTCCTCAAGAAGTATAAATACTGTGACTCTAAGGCATTTTAAGAACATTTTTTTGTTATTTTAAAATTCTGACCAGCAACACTGGCTCAGCCAATGATGCGAGTTGGGGGTGTGGTTATCAGATGTTCGAAAACAGTCATATTTGACATTCCATTTAGTGACTCTAGCAGCACAGAAATGACACCCTTCACATTTACAACCATTCGTTGAGAGCGAAAATGTTGTTTTTAGTGACCATAAATCCACCTAGAAATCTGTCTTTGAATGAATTTGCCATTAACAAGTCTCTTTTTATTTTTACTTCTATAGCACTTCACTCTGACCTAAAAACAGCTTGTAGTCTGACCAGACACAGACTATAAAATATTACTAATAAACTCCAAAAACAAAAACAAACAAACAACAACAA
>JAFVLL020037875.1:63928-81977 GCA_021397915.2 Tor tambroides
GGGGGCTGCTAAAAATAGAAACCAGAGGGAGAAGGGGGGCGGAGTGGGGGGGGATGGGAGACTGCGCAAAGTCAGATGTGGGTAGAAAGTGAGAGAGCACGACAACGGGAGTGAGAGCACTGGATCGAAAGACAGAAGGAACAAAAGACAAAGTGATTCACAAGCTCCTTTTCAAATTCATCCTAAGAATGAAGCACATCCTAGTTTGTCTTAAGATAGTTCATGTCAAAATGAAAATTCTGTCATTTACTCGCCCTTATGACTTTCTTTCTTCTGTGGAATAAATATAGTTTGAGGAATGTCTGTGTACATACAACTGAAGTCAGTGATCACCAAAACTGTCTGACTGTCAACATTCTTCAAAATACAATATTGTGTGATTTGTAGAAGAAAATAATTCAGGATTTGAACAACACAAGAGTGAGTAAATGACATTATTCATTTTTGGGTGAACTATCCACTGAATAACCGCAAAGAGATTGTGAGGATATGGCTGAACAAATCTCATATTATGAACGTCTAAAACACTGTACATACTTTCTTCATTGATAAAAACAATTTAGTCACAAATCCTTCAAAATGTCAGAACAAACATTGAATTATGCTCTTAGAAGAATTCTTAGAAACATTCCTCTAGCAAAAGTCACCAAAAACAAGACAAGATGGCATGCATGGGGTCACATTTCACAAAAGATGTGGCACGCGTTTCACATTTTCCCTAAACTTGAGGAATTCTTCTCAAGCTTAAAGTCAAATGTGCGAGTGTGCATGTACACCAGAACAATGGAGTGAAAAGGGCTTGGGGACAATTCCCAAAATTCCATGCAAGGATGTGGTTATAAACACACAGAACGTGTTCGGCCACATCGTGGGCCATCAGTCCATCGCTATCGTCATAAACCACCAAAATTTGACACGTAAGACTAATCAACTTCTAGATTACTTAGATACCTGGGGAGCATTCAGGGGGGGTTGTGATTTTAATGCACCACCGCCTGTCAAAACCCAAGACTATCCCACAGAAACACCTAAATCTGTGACAAACCATGAAGATGCATGCAAGCAGCTACACTATGAAAGCCGCCGATGCTTGATACTTCTGTGAGCATGAGTATTTTGTTAGCACAAACATTATTAAAAGCACAAAACAAATGTATAAAAATAGGCCCAGAACAGCCCCCTTTGCAAGGGAGATGGCACGAGCAGTCGTGCTCCGGTACATTCACGAACAGTACGTTCAGAAATACGGAGCCGCACAGGCGCACTGGCCCTCCTCCTCCGACTCAATATTCCAGCGCTAAAAAAAGCAGGCGAGTGAGTAAAAATAGCTGCCTTGTCTGGAACAGCCGCAGCACTTGAATACCAACAAGATGCTGCCCGCTCACTCTCAATCCCTCTCTCTCTCTCTTGCGCTCTCTCTCTCTCTGCATCCCCCAGCAACCCAGCTCATTGTAGAGCCTTCGGGAAAAAAAGAAAAAGCTGACCGGTTCTTATGGAACACGGATTTTATGCTTGCAGCGGAGGACAATCGTGAACGAAAACAGTGCTTACGGACTCAAAAACGCATCGGAGGCCAGTGTAGTGTAACTAAAAAGGGGAATGAAGGGGGATTCGGCCGTCCACATTCAGACTGCTACTGTATGCAATCTGTCGCATCACTCTCTCTCTCCCTCCATGAATGAACCGTTCCCGTTTTTGGCTCGGTAGCACTGCAGAATGCTAACACCTCCGCCCACTCCCCCCAAAGCAGCATCGTGCTTTAAATAGCACAAGCCAGTCACATGGCCAGCAGGAAAAACTACACACCAGAGCAGTTCAGCACCCAAAATAGCATCTATACTCGGATAAAGGTGGATTGAAGAAGAAGAAAAAAAAAAAAAAAAAATCAATAGTTCTCCTCCCAACCGTCTCCTCCCTGCAAAAAAATAATTAGAACAGAAAAGGGCAGAAATAATTCAAAACATCTAAACATAGAGCTGGTATATTTTTGGACGCCGGTGCGGAGGTAGATGCTTTTTTTTTTCCTAGCGAGAAAACGCATTGCCATTAAATTTGTGCAAAAGTAACACCTGTCACGGATGACTGAGGTAAAAGTACTGTATGAAATGAGGGGCTTATTCAGGACGCTAGAGAACGTCCACATTTTGATTCAAGGCGCATATATTGTGCTTAATATTAGTGCATTGTAAAAAACTAAAACAGGATCTAAACAGTTAAAATGAGTGCAAATAGTGCATTTTTTTAAATTAAATATTAGCCAATGAGATCAAATTAAACCTAGACTTTCACGTTTTTTGTAAGTCTCATACTGTGTTTGATGTTAGCACAAACACGAAAAATGGTATCTAAATGGTTAAAGTTAATGCAAATAGTGTCTTTTTTTTGGTTAAATGTATTTTTTGTCAAAGAAATGCTGCATACTAAAGGCCTTTCACATTTTTTGTGAAATGTGACTGTGCTTTATATTGGCACACTACAAAAACAAAAAATTAAAAACAGAAAAATGGCATCTAAACAGTTAAAATGAGTGCAAATAGTGCCTTCTCTGGTTGAAACCAAATTAAAATTGTGGCCAAAGAGATCCAATTAAACGTATGCTACACGCCGTGCCTCACGATAGCAGGTCGGAATGGGATGTGAATTGTAAGTGTAACGTTAAACGCCAGATGGAAGATTTCCTTTTCCAGGAAATAAATAAATAAATGGAGCCGAGTCGTGACAGAGAAGAGAAAAGGGAGGGTGGGGGCTTGCAGAGGGCGAACAAACAGATTCGGGAGGGGGGAGAGGGGCTCTTAGTGATGGAGACGGAGGGGATGAGCAAGAGATGGAGGATGGAGATAGGCTTAGACAGAGAGAGGCGGAGGGGGGTAGCAGTTTTACCCAGCATCCTCGGTTCCGGCACGTGGCAACGAGCGTGTTAGTCACATGAACGGCAGCGTTCCCTTTGAAGCCCCCCACCTCTTCAAAGCCCTCCCTTGAACACAAGAGCCAGTCACACTCTGTCATCATTCCCAACGCACAAGGGCTCACACATTCACAAGTTGCGCAGTCCACGTTCACTCTCTCACACGCACCGGGGAATACGTTTCATTCACATTGTCCCCTTTTAGCTAGCATGAATGGGCTAATGGTGCTATTCACAAACTTGTGCGTTCACAATCAGCAAGAACAAGAAAGTTGAGCGTTAGCTGTATTGTAACAAGTCAACATGCTGCCAAGTTTCACCCAGACTGAGAAAGGCCTAGGCCAGAGCGGGTTTTAAACTGAAAAAACTCCTCGATTTGAATGTCAAAGCAAGTTTGTGTGACACAATCGCCCCCATCCCCATGAATGACTGCAGCTCTATTACATAACTGTGTGATTCTCAAACACATTTAGTGTTCTAAGGAAGGATGAAGGGAGCCACTGGAGGACAAGAGAGATGGGGAAGGGTGGGTGGGGGGGTTGATGAAGCTCTAATTCTGGCTTCCTCGCGCTGCTCGGTCAGCATCACAGAGAAAGGCCAACAGTACACTGCACCAGACACATAAACTACCAACATAAACTCAACCGGCTAGTTGGGGACCAACAATAGTAGGCCTCTCTCAACCCATACAGAAACACACTGATAGACTAAAAAAGATAGTGGCTTCTCAATGTAATTTATGTTGCTGGTGTCGAAGTGGATGGAAGTCTCTTCCTCAACATTCAAAGTTAAGTCTTCTGAAAAAGGGAATGTGACTAAACCTGTCAAGAACCTGTATGGATCATATGTCACCCCTAAACTGAAAAAACAAAACAAAAAACTTGCCGTTTACAGAAAATGAAGCATTTCTTGAAAATAAAGAATTATGACAATCATAAATGAATAATAAATTTATTTTCTCAGTTCAGGTGGAATAATATTCACAAATGACATTAATATACACAATATTTTATTAAAAATGAAGTATTCTATTGCCTTCATACTAGATTTAAATAATTAAATTAATGCACAAAAAATGGACTGTATTAGCACTACTGTAAAAAGAATTTGGGGAAATATGTGCTTAATTGTTGCAATGTCAATGCAAAATAAATCTTGTTCTAAAATAAACAATGTCCTTTTTAATTTTGAGGTGAAATGTGCTATTCAGACATGTAGTAATTAGAATAAGATCTGATAATGAACCTCAGATGCTTATTGTTAAAAAAAGTGATGTCAGAATTAATTTAAGGTTTAATAGTTCTACTGTTCGTTAACACATCTGTGATTCCTTATAAAATTATGCTGCCTGGGTTTCCTCAGTAATATGTATAATTTAAATAAATAAATAAATAAATAGGATCATCGCGCTCGCTACAGAAAATACTGCGACCCTCAAATCGCTTTTGCATGTGCACTACCCAAGCTGACCTCTAGGAGCCTTGAACAGTGCACCTGCTGCCTAGGCAACATCCTAGACCTAGGCAGTGAAAGACTATGGCATGATGAGCCATTTCAAAATCTTTAACAGTGTGATGAGTTTTGAAGTAACAGTATTGAAAGTGCGACTGCGTCAGGAGCAAATCTTCGCGCTGTACCTCACGGCTTTTGAACATTTTCTCAACACACACAAGTCTCCCCTCACATGCCGCACGTGGTATGGACCCGCATTATAATTAAGATTGGCGTTTTAAACTGCGTCATGTTGCCAAAACCAACCTCGGTGCCCCAGTGAGGGGAAGAAGCGGACAACACCGGCCAAAAAGACATCTACTTAAAGACTAAGCCGCATTTCACCCACGAAACTGCCAAAGCAACGTGAAAAAGCTCGTTTGTCGGGACGCACATTGGCAAGCGCAGCCGGGAAATTGGATAACTGGGTCAGGCCAGGCACATACGATTCAGGAAAAACTTGAAATGCGAAAAATGATAAACAGCCGAAAAAAGATTGTATAATAATAATAACAATAATCAAAAGAAAACAGGCGTTTGAAATAAAATCCAAGATTTGAGAATGATTCGTAACTATAAACTTTAATCCAGTTAGTCTGTTTTCATATATTTGACCGAATCTATCGTATTAAAAAATGTCATGACTCAGAGTGACATGCTATCTGCGCATAATATATGAATGTATGGCGCAATCAGTCAACCTGAGACACACGTCGCCTCCATTGACCATACGCATAAAATACTAATGTCTCAATTAGTCTGCTAGATCTTAACGATTACAATTGTGTGTGAGTGATATAAACATTCGCTCTTAGTAAACGCTGACAAAAATGTGTTCAATTACATCTGCTGCGCAAAAAGTTGAAATTATTACCCCCCCTCCTCCTCCAAATCCATGAAGTTCATCTTTATTTAGTTTAAGGCTGCGCCAAATGCGCACTACATTCATCCCACCCAGGTCTTGCCAGCACAAGCTCTCATTCCCAACGCATGTCGTTCAACTTACCTGCCCATTTTCCCAATTTGGGAGAGAGTAAATCCCCGTTTCCCAGCACCCATATCCTAAAGCCAGTGATGATCTCGTACAGCAGCCACAGCGCCAGCGAGGCCGAGGTAAGTGCACCGACCCAGAAGAGCGCTCTCTCGGCAGGCTGTACCGTCTCCACCACGTTAAATGACTCCATGTCTACGGCTGGCTGTGTGTGGTGAATGACCTGCAAAATTAGTCGTTATGCACTGCTTTAGAGCTTCAGTGTGTGCGCCCCTTTATAAGCAGGTTGTGGCATCACACCCCTACAACTCCTCTAACATACTAGTCTGTCCAGATTTAAGTGCACACCTCCCACATACTCCGTCACCGCCCATTCGAGCCCACGTCCATTGTTGATTGGCCGAAACTCGCGTCCGTCAACCGCAACTTACCGTTGATTGGCTGTTGTGCGCGTCAATCACAAAGAACCCCTTCTCATTCATTCGGTTGCCTGTTTCAGTGGGGCGGACCGAAAACTCTTCTGAGTGAGAAGCGATTGGACAAACATTACGGTAACCCCCATTCAAATAATGTCATTGGTTGTGATTTAGAACTGGTTTTTCTGTTTCAGTCAGAGTTACGAAACCTCCAAACCCACGCTTCCAACGATCACCCCCACACTATTTTATGAATGAAGTTTGTTGCTCATTGGCCACGAGGGCTCCTGTTGTCCCGCCCCTTCTGAGCAGTCAGTGAGAGTCTATTTGTCGACATGAACGCCAGTCACATTCATTCACTGGCGCTGTCACACCAATGAGTCATACTTTGGGAGAAAAAAAGACGGGCAAGCTTATTTGCTGCATTTTACCTCGATAGGCACATGTATGACTCAGTTTTCCATTTTCCTGACCATGTTTGCGTTTCCAAAAGCACATGAATGAAAAAAAAAACGCGTGAACACACATTTCGCTTGTTTTCACAGTGTAAGACACAAAATAAAAACCATTCATGTATTTTGAATATTGCAAAGACATCGTATTTATACATACATAGATACATACAGAGTCGTACAGTTCATAAATGCATAGCTATATATGGATATACACATAACCAAGCAAAAACTAAGCCAAAATTACATGATATTAATTAATCTTGTATCATGAGTCATATTTGACAGCATTTTTACACGTTTGTGTGTCTGTTGGGGACGCAGTGTTTCTATAACAGTAAAATAATACTGTTTTATGGTGATTAGAACAATCATTGAAAATAATGTGAATAAAGCAAATTATCATTATAAAATAATGTAACGTAATACACAAGCACCAATAATAATTCACTAGTTCTCCATAGTAACAAGCGATGCGTCATTGGATGGGAAGGCAATGGATATTTTACACCGTGAATAGCGTAAAAAGCTAAGATGATTTGAACAGCGTTATTTTGGCAAACTCTGCTTATTTTATAATGTAGACAAGTTGCTTATTTGTATTCATTCACACGGTGAACATCTCCTCATGAAACTACAATTACCACACAGCGCTGCGCCGAAATATCGCGAGAACTCTCGGCGCGAGTAACGCGGAAGAGAGGATGGTTATGTAAACACATAGGCACGTAGTAGATCCAGCTGAGCAACCTGTGAAACTACAGCGTAAACTGTTGTGAAACACATTTTTAATCGACTTACACATGCATGCAGGTACGAAAGCGATACGAAACTCGCGTCAGGCGGATATTTTGCTCTTGGCTCGTGCCTAGCTTGTCAGTTTGACATTCAGTCAGACTAGCACACATACTGGATCACTACAACACATCCATGTCCACTGTCGCCATTCGCTTCACTCACGACCCGAAACTTAACCTAAAATATAAGCCCACCGACACGTGAACAATTCAAGTAACACATGCAACATGTAAACCACGCACTGTTTAGTAGAAAAAAAAGGATTGGTGTCGTCAAGAAAAACATTTTAATGTCTGTATTTTTAATTGTAAGATACTCTCACTGTGGAAGCCTTTTTCCTCTATGTATTGCCCCCTCACGCTATATTTTGTCTTTTTTCTTCTTTTTTTTTGTATCCGAAAGGCTCTTAACACACACAAAACGTTTTCAATGTCACAAAATAGTGTGAATTTTCCAGATTTCCCCACACTTAAAACAGACAAATAAGCAAGCAGACTCTAAAATAACTCCAAACATTTTATTTGCTCTGACATGAGATAGGGAATACAGAAAGCAAGCAGTTTGATTACAAAATACGTGATTCATAACTTTGTCACGTGAACGACAAACTTCCAGCTTTTAGATTTTGCAACATAATCACACCATTTATTACTCACACCACATGTACAGCTTGTTTCATGTAATAAAATAGCTAAACAATTACTCAGGGTCGAATAGTTAATGCAGCATGTTTTTCTCAGTGCACTATACAGAAATGACTTTCAAGTGCAGAACTCACACGTTACGTTCTTACGTTGTGCACACTGCAGCAACCACACTTTACTCATTTTACTCAATTCAGCTCCAACTGTTAAGCACATTTAGAGTTATATGATAAACAATAACAGCAAAGCAAAAAAAAAGTATTATACTTATAAAGCAATAAAAAGAAAAGACACGTAAGGCACAAATAATACAACACTGCACTAACAGTGTTATTTTTTGTATTATTATACTACAAAATAACACTTTAATAACTGATGCGAATTGTAGATATTTTACTTAATTATATTTTGCTTAGACAAACCTTAAAACATACAATTTTCGACATCAGACACACTCTCTCTCTCTCTCTCTCTCACACACACACACACACACACGTTTCCTCTCACGTAACACTTTATACATTCCAGCTTTCAGTCCTCGACGCTCACTGATCTACCACAGACATCCTAAGAATAACTCGAAGCCTATAATCTTTATTCTTTAATTTAAACATATTTATCTCTGCCCCTTTCTGCACTACCCAGCCCCCTTTGACCCTATGGTAATTCCAACAACTCATATTTCACATTTACTGTGCTCAAAATGCTCCCTAAACACTAGTTATGAAACATTATTGCATATATACAATATAATAAACATATCTAGCGAAAGAACGTATAAAACAGCATAATCTCTAGCTCTAAGCTCGGCTGGGCCGTGTGAGGGATGCGTCTGCAGCAGCACATGCAGTGGACAGCGAGAGCCTGGCAGCTAAAACTCTCCGTTCAACTGTCTACAGCTGCACATAACATTTTAAACAAACTATTAGGATCTCACAAATATGTAACCCTCACAATTATAAAGCACCACGAGCTAAAAACCTCGCGTCTGTAATTTTCACACACGTCGACAGACGCAGACGTCTCCTACGTTCGCTACGCACACGTTCTTATTATCACAGTCACAACAAATCCATTTCAAGCTACATATAGGCTATTATTTAATTAAAACAAATACGATTAAATCAGACTGCGTTTGCCCTCACGTCTTTGAGAGTTAAAACAACACAACTCCACACAAGCGCTCACGTGTATCTCGTCTCCACAGTTTCTCTCATTCAGGTGAATAATTACTACATATGTATCTAAACATGGGTTTATGTGCAAGTAAACATTTTTTAAAGCTTAAATACGTACTACATTATTTTCATATTCTCTTACGTCTCATGCGTCTCAGACGTTACAGACGTCTGCACGTGACAACGTAAGCAAGTTAAGATCATTTATTAAACCCCAAGTAGTTTACAGACAAATATTGCAAATACCTGACGGTGTTATGTTGTTCCTACAAAGTAATCAACTTGCTGAATATCCATTTACAGGTGCAAAGCAGTCTAACAGACGTTGGTTTGACGTTGATCTTGTGTGCAGGATACAAGGTAAAGTTTTTTCCCCTGATTTTTATCCTATGATGGGAAAAAAATAAAGCATGTTTTAGTATTTTTTAAAAGATAGCATCCTCTCAATCATGCATCATTTATGTATCATCTAAAAAAAAATCATTGATGGCATTATATTGCACTAAAATACATTTTTAAAACACATATTTCAAGTTTTTATCACAACTACTGCTCATTCACAAAATATAAGATTTTATTTAACAGTTTATAGTACATTTATAAACTGAAAATTATTATTTTTTTCTATAACATATATTGAGAGGCACATTCATATACTGTCAGCTTGATGCAGGTCACATTACCTAGCTAAAAAAAATACAGACACTGAAAAAATGCCACATACCTTTTAATTTTTCTCTCTGACATGTGAATGTTGTGAATCAGATGATTAACCATAGGACTTCACCACGGTATTCTCACGACTGAGGCCTTTGCCACGCTAGATGGGGTTTGAAAGAGAAAGCATGCAAATACAGATGAAGATTTATGATTTTATACATCAGTAGTGATTTAAGATCATTTACAGCAATACAAACATTTGTTTAGGGTGTTTTCTTTAACAATATACTGTATATTTTTTTGTGCTCACAAACATTGTCACACATGCTTCTGTACACACACACACATGCACCACAGATGCAAAGACAGTCAAATGTCATATTTTTTCATGCACATCCATGTGTATCATGTCCACTTTCATCCTTGTTCATCTCATAGATTTTTTTAGATTTCAAACAGCCTTTTCATATTAATCCCATCTGTACAAATACCAGTGATTTAAAACAGTCTATGTGAGTCCCTTTCTTAAACATCTACAATACATAATTTGTTAAAATTCATATATTTTGAAGCAATACTGCTTTGAACTACTAAAGTAAAATAAATCTGTATTTTAGATTAAAATTACAATGTTTAAAATTATTCAGCGTCATTTTATTTAATAAAAGAAGCTTACATGTGGCAAGTTTACTTGTAAAGTACGTATGTTTGCTTACTAAACACGTAAATATAAGATGTGCGTCAAATATATTTACAAAACTGTACAAATTGCATTTGAAATATAAAATGTAATAAATATAAATGTAACTAAATTATGCTGTACTATATAACTGAATGTCTTTGGCTCGTCTGGCCTGCCGTCTCTTTCTCAAAGCTCACGCATACGTTTCACAACCTCTCGGCCATGTGCACACTAACGTACACACACATCCAGCTCTCTACATGTGCGCAAACATTCATACATAAGCATTCTGTGCACGTTTACACATTTACACACACTTGCGTTTACACACTCATATATGCATGCATTCATGCACAAGTGGTTTTAGGGCCTTGAAACAATCCCATAAAGCCTTACAACACAAACACACACATCCATGTGTGCTCTTCTAGGTACGTAAATAAACACACACACTTATAGTTATATTGTCAGTACAGTTGAAAAAAACACACACACTCATACGTACGTTCGAATTCACACAAAACATTTTACACACACACATAGAGGCCTTGCAATAATGATACAAAGCTTTCTGATATACACTCACAACCACTTTTTGTTTGTACAAAACTTCACACACACACACACACACACACACACACGGTCTGTAAAAATGGCCAAAATGAACATGCTTTACACTCGTTATCTAACACACACACACACACACACTCACCTATACATACATATCTGTGCATGAATTTGAACGTATAAATACACACGCAACTTAAAATAATAATACAAAGAATTCTGACACACACACATAACCATGCATTCACATTAATACACACACAGACTCACACACTCGCTTTATCTGTCATATTCTTGAACATTTACACAATATGCATAAATGTGCACAAGATATTTGCTACACACGTAAATGTATTAAAATAATGCATTCTTTAATACTTACACACACACATGCACATTCCTTTTGTGCTCATTTTGGTGCACACATCACTTTACCATGGTATATTTGCATACACACACCGCGACTTATACACACACGTATGCACACTTTTAAACACACCATGTTTTACACACACAGACATGTTAAACTAACACAAACACACACATTACCTATGCATTCTTGCTGATGCACAATCACGCACACACACTCCATCTCCCACTGTATTCTGATGAAACACACACATCTGCTTTTACATTCTCTAACAGAGGTATACATACATACACAAGACACCTAACACACACATCCACAATCCACAAAGCATTCTGACACTTGCACACAGATTCCCAGTGCATTTTGTGTGGGTATGCAAACATATGACACAAGCAACACATCTCACAGTTATATGTGGGCACTGGATACATACACACACACACACACACACTCACAGATCTGGCCTGCTCAATGAAAATCTGCTCATGACAGTCATAAAAACAACATCACTATGGTCAAATGTGTTTCCTGAGACTCTCCATACTTCTCTCAGTACATGCAGATTAGTTTAGGGGTACAATATATAGTAAGTTAAGTATCAATATCAAATCAAACAGAATGATGACAATTAGCTTTACTATATATATATATATATATATATATATAAACCTAATGATAATCTATGCTGAAATCTGATACACAGCAAAAAAAAAAAAATATATATATATATATATATATATATATATATATGTATATATAATATTCTAGTGCATCAAGTACTACTGTCTGAGGTTACGTGCTTGTACGTCTAATGTGGTTATTCGTCAGTCTGCTGGGTCTACATTCATATACAAACAAAAAAACACACAAAAAGATCAAAAACAGGGCACACGACTCACACAACCCTTTAAAAGCTCACGTAACGACTTAAAAATGTACATATTACCTCAAATTCTTGGGTGAAACTGAGTGACAATGCAGATTAGTTCACTGGTTTCTGTTACTTTCCATATGATTAGTATAAAACTGGTTTCTACTAAATTGTTTGTCTTATTTTCAATAGAGGTTTTTGCATTACTAAAGAAAAACAGCTAAATGTCAGATAAAATACATACTAAGCATTTTAATCACCGTTTAATGTAAAACGTAAAACGGTGAAATACCAAATTTATACAGATATACAGGTAAATATGTATTGCTTTCACTTCAACAAATATATTGTATTATTTGTAAGAAATTTGTTCAGCCAGCATTTTTGTGCAATGCCTCTGTTTTTGATACATCCCTTCTGGATTGCTGGTTTTAATAGTTTGACAAAACTGATTAATACTTTTCAAATGTTTAGCTGTTTAAAAAAACTAGCTGTATTTTATATATATATATAAATAGAAACTATTTTGGTCAGCAAGACTGCAATAATATAATAAGTGCTTCCCTCTGTACGTCGTCATCTTTTTATGTGCCGTCGGAGCCTGTACTTTCCTCGCGTCAATATCAGACCTGACCTGTATCATCTATATTGTTTTTTTAAATTATATACATGATCAGCGACCATTAAAAACCATATTTTTTTCTTTTAATACATGTAATAAGGATAATTTCTCTTTTGGAAGACATTTCAATCGAAGCAGATGACGCAAGCATGCAAAAACACGACGGAATGTGAGCACTGAAGATTTTGCTTACTTTTTTACTTTTGCTTAGATTTTAAGAAGATTTTATGACATATGCTCAAAATACTGAATTCTGCTTCTTTTCTTATCATGCAATGTGTCTTGCTAAATTAAAGGACTTTAGTGTTACTGTTTTTGAACATTCTCTAGAACTGATTCACATTTGCAAAATTATTTCTTCAGTTACACATTTGATCAGTCCAGATTTGCGGGTCACGGAGTTTCACCCATCAGCAAAGCCTAAGGTGTGAATGGATGTCATGGGACAGAAAGTGCGTTTTGCATTACAACTCATTCGAGTGCCGGACACTCCCATGCTTCCCTGTAGATGTTTTTGGGTCTAAATGGCTGATACCTTGTTTATTGGTAAACCCCTTCTTTTCCCTCCGACATCTTCCATTCCTGTCAGCCGTTCCTCTCCTTCCATGAGGAACACAGTCAGTTCGGCTTCACATCTCACTTTTGCATAGACGTCCAGTCATCAGCAGATTTTCTACAAATAAAAGACACAAACAATTACCAAGAAACCCCAAAAAACATCTAGAAATGCTGCCAAACATAAACACACACCCCCACACACACAGTGTCTACAATCTTTATTTGTGCTAAAATTGTTGATTTGAAAACATAAATAAATAGTACTTGCATTTAATACTTAATAATTACTATTTTTGTATTGTTTTAATTGATTTGATTATATTATTTTAGATTTTAGATTGGACATGAATGTGTTCTAACACTGTTTTCTCCATTCATAGTACACAGTCCTAGGTTATATTTCATAAACTTAATTCCTACACACACTTTCACAGTTTTATTTTAATACACTATATTCAAATCTATATGACTGGCGGTGAAATACTAACAGCAGTTTCATCGTAGTGATGTATTTTTAAGAAGAGCCCAATTTTAATAGACGCAAGCTTATTTTTTAATGAAAGTAATTTTTTTGGTGCCATTTAGTGATGTTTAGGTAACTTCAGACTCATATTTAAATGATGTATTTTACCATTTAAAGGCTGAAATTAACTGCAAGTATGTATACACAAACATGATCTGCTTTTGCACTGGTTATGTTGAGAGCACATTAATGCCGAGTGAATGCGTGAACGGGTATTTCTGCGGCAGTGAGGTCATGCCATGTTCACATGACGGGACCACCCTCTTAGGAACAAGCAGACACTCCCCTTCCCTAAAAATTCCGCCCGGAACTGACTCATCCCTCACACCTTCATTGACTCATCCACGTATGGATAGAGGGAATGTGAGAAAAGAGGGAAAGAAGAGACAGGAGGCCACATATGCAAATATTCCTCTTGTTAGTCCGTGTTATTTGTTGTTGCGGCAGGTTAATATTGGCATCCTGTTCCTGTGGACTGATTAAAATGACAGTTAAAGTTTAAAATCTACATCATGCCATTTAGCAAACAATTTAGGAAAGTCGAAGAATAAGATGAAAAGGCTTTAAATGTTATTTGGTGTATCACCAGATCATAATGAAATTTGAGGAGACTAAAGAACATGTTTTTGACACGACATGTCCTCCTCAGACCAAAAAAATACGTTGAGAGCGACCAGAGGGGATGAGCCGAAGAGAAAAAGGGTAAAACAGTGATAAAAGGTGTTTGATCAGATTTTTAATCATAATAGATCATGGAATGATGCTTTTCAGTTTAATTTAGATTGTGGTTATTAATAGTTTAACATGAATTACTGTTTAGATAAAGTAGAGAATTAAAAAAAATAAATAAATCACACATTATTTGTTTAAAAAAAACAAACACGAGTTAAATCTAACATTGAACAATAGGGCCTTTTCTTGGAGACGTGCATCTTTAGTAAGCTAAAAGTGACCGGGTGAGAAAACCGGGTGACGTCTTTTGCTCACCCAGTTCATCAATTATCAATTAACCCATAGCTAATTTATCAAAAAACATAGATGTTGTCAATAAATGTGTGTGTCTGAATTAATTCTTAAAAGGGAGGGACATATAAAACACATACAGTATAGCCATGACTGAAGTCTCTCTCTGAGAAAAAAAAGTACCTACGTCTAGTGCTGGTGAGATCTGAACGCATCTCAAGTCTCAGACTACAGGTATAAAAAATATATATATATAAATATGAGATATTATAACAATAATATTGATTTTGATTAGTGTTTAAATCTGCAATTTAAATAGACTGTTAAATGAAAATAGCCCATCGTAGCCGGTGTTGCAATCCATCTCTAGCTTCACTAAAAAATCTAATATGTTGTCTGTTAAATATGACTTATATACAGAAAATGTACAAAATAGTATTTATGATTTTACAGTACAGTAATCTGTAACTATTCCTTTCAAAATCTGTATTAAAACTCTTTTTCTCATATTGTTTGTCAGCATCTCAACGTCACGTCGTGAAATTTCTGCTGGGAGGTTTAAAAAGTTTATAGTGTTTAAAGACCAAATCAGACAATACTGTGACATTAATTCTTTTAAAAAGAAAGACAGAAAAAAAAAGCTTGGCTAATTTTATCTTCTAGGGTCTGTCGTACCGTCCAGCCTGTGTTAATAACTGCTCCTTACTTGGTCGGTGATAAATATTTTTATAATACATTTATATTTTTTCAATTTAAAAAACAATGAACTACAATAATCCTTGCATATTATTCTAAACCAACCTCCAATGAGCAATACTGTTAAAATACTGCTGAAAGTCACACACGAAGATCTTTAACTCCACAGAAAACTAAAACTGTTGAGGAGCAAATGCATATATCACTTTTTCAACATACATAGCTTCATTTTTTATATTTTGCAGCTCAAATTGAACACTCATGTAACTTCAGTGGTCATTTCACTTAAGACTAAGACGATACAAGTCTGTGTAATATAAGTATCGGCGTGCAACGAGAGCTGAAGCATACACAAAAACTCTTTTTGTGGCCTTTTGTTATACTTAAAAAAAAAACACTGAAATATCTTTATTTTTAAAACTATCTACATACGCCTACAGATTTGAAATCAGTTTGTGTGTGTGTGTATGCATTTATGCACATACACTTATAGTACTTGTGAGAATTGCATTCTAGGTAATTGTGCAATAAATATTTAAGGTGTATTAAGCATAAATATATAACATATGAACCAGAGCAGTGATCCAATACACTACTGTATTTTCCATAACAAGCAATACCAATACAAGTCTTCATAAGTTTTTCTATCAAAACGTATAATTTTCACATGTTAAACTATTAAATGACCATGTAATTGTCCTGACGCACACTATATAGGGTGCCACACTTTAGTAACTTTCAGACTGTTTAACAGTAAAAACTGCATCCGGAGCACTTAAGAGGTTCCACAGGCCTGAGCCCGTTGAATACAACAGTTTGATAGGGATTAAAATAACAAAGAAAAACCTTCAACGGTTAAAACCTTGTAATACTGAGTAATCTACAAAAAAAACTCTTGTCCCTGCAGCAGTTTCAAACGCTTAATGACAGACAATGACATAAACAGAGGCCACTCTCGCAAAGGGCTGAGACGGAAAGAATGAACTTACGAAGACAGTGACGTCACGAGCAACCCCGTTTGGGAACGTTCTGTGATTCGATCTCGAGCCCTTCATTTCCCCTCCGTACTTGACACGACGGATGCCTCGAGTTTTGTCCTGCCCTGTGCACAAACACAAGAACACAAAGTTGTACATAAATAACAGTGGGATCGTTTAAATGCGCAGTCTGGGCAGTTTAACATCTTTTAGAAAATATAAAAGGCATGTTTGGTGAACAGTGAGTTGGAAAAAGTTTTGAACAGTAGATAATGGGGCGAAAAACAAATGAGAGAAAGGAAAGCCTTTTACAGCTACATCGTGCCATTCTGTCCACGCAAATACACGTTTGGTGCACTTTTCAAAAACGTGACGCACACCAGAAAAGCGTTATTAAATGCGTTTAGACAGTACAAAAAGACATACATGTCAATAAAAAAAATCTAGCCTGTAAACTTTAAAACTTAACAGTAATCGCTGGCTTAATGTGTTAGTTTAGAAAAGTTTCTTGCACTTTTTTGACCGCTTGGAATTCAGCCCCTCGTGCAGAAAACTCGGAAATCTCGTGAAAATCGTGTAGAAATGATAGAAACTATTGGTAAAAGTTAAATGAACAGAAATAAACATGCTGTTTAAGCAAAATAAAGACAACCTTTTCACGATGCACGTATGGCGCAGGATCTTCCTCCTGATGCTGTTTATACAGTATTATAATATTTGTAACCTTCATTTAATCAGGGATTCTTGCAGTCAAATATGATATAATGATTTAAGTTTATAAGGCCACCAAAATCAGCGTTTTTTCATCCGAACACCTGTAAATCAACCTTCCGTCTCCGCTTGCCTCTTTTGAGTGAGCATCAAGCTAATCACTTTAATAAACTCAAAACGAACACTTACATTATTGCCTTTTACAGTTAAGCTATCAGCAAAGAGGAATTTTAGTGTAAGGGTTTTGTAAAGTTTCACTATAACATCGAACTAATTTTCTTTTAAGTATGAACAACTTTTTCAAGCATTTATGCTTGTCAGAATAAAACTAGACCTCTTCTCCAAGTCATTGTTAATTGCTCTAATTTTATAACCATATAATCAAAGGCAATGCATCTTTCTTATGATGCAATAATGTGTGAGGGAACACATACGGTTGAGACGAAATTAATGTTAGTCTGACCTGAAGGAATTTAGGGTTGTCGTCACTAAGGGACTTGGGAGCCTTTTCCAAATACTGTAGCCTATAATGGGGGCATTTGTATTTGCGCTTCCTCTCGCATATAGGCCAGGGGACAGGTGAGTGTCACCGAAAACGGGAAATGACTTATGAGGTACTTGGGGGGCCTGCCTTGAAGATGGTAGTGACACGGATCACGTCACCTCTCAGTTGCTGAGAATTTCTCAATGGCCTGTATCTGCATGGCATAAAAACTTTATCACAAACTTTATCACCCAATGTGTCTACATGTTATATCCTGGGTGTGCGTAGGTGTGTCATACTTCATCGAGGTGTCATATTTCCAAAATACTGTGTGTGTGTGTGTGTGTGTGTGTGTGTGTGTGTGTGTGTGTGTGTGTGTGAGTGAGTGTGTGTGTGAGAGAGAAGGAACGAGGGTGTGTGTAAAAAGAAGGAGAGAAAAGAAATAAAAGAAAAGAAACCGAGGAGGCTGGGTGAAACCTTGTTGTCTTTG
>JAFVLL020037876.1:0-18530 GCA_021397915.2 Tor tambroides
AATCTCAGGTTTCATATCTGTCAGTTTTTACGAGCGGTAATTTGTTTAGGAGAGCTGGGGGAGGAGAATAACTGCCTAACACCTTTACAGCTGCACGACCAGGGGGTTTGCCGAGAAGTGCTTTCGCTGATTTGTGCCTACAGACACCAGGGTGAGGCAGTGATGTCATCAGCACGTGCCTGTGTCGTCTCAGACGGGCGGGCTGACAGAATCATCCTGTGGGTGTGGCAAACCTGGGGACTCTGCTTTATGTTTACATTAACCTGACAGCAAGTATCGCACCCTGTAACTAGAGGCCTGGATCCATTGGAAGTCGAATCTTTTCTTTGGTCGCAGTGTACAAGTCATTTTGTTAGTACGTGATTTTTAGTAATAAGTTATTCTTTATGAAGTGACAACTGTGATGTTCTCTGAAGCAGCCATACTGTAAAAAAAAAGTGAAATTTACACTAAAAAACCAGCAACTTTAGTTGTCAGAACATTACCATAAAAATACATTATGTAAGATTATATCTATTACAGTTGTTCACCATTTATAATAAGGAAACTTACTGTTAACCAATTAACAGGTTTTTGCCATAGTATTTTTACAGTTAAAATCATGATCATTTTCTACAGTGCAGGTCTTTTACTATGCTTTTCTGAGTATCTATAGTGAAACAAAAAACAAAAAAATAGTTTTTTAAAATATCTTAAATATCAGTGTAGATTTTTACTAAAATTTAAACGTTTAAATTTAGCACAAATGAAATTTCTGCAGTAATACTACAGACTGTACACTTAAAGGTATAGTTCACCCAAAAATGAAAATTTGATGTTTATCTGCTTTACCCCCAGGGCATCCAAGATGTAGGTGACTTTGTTTCTTCAGTAGAACACAAACGAAGATTTTAAACTCAAACCGTTGCAGTCTGTCAGTCATATAATGGCAGTCAATGGGCTCCACGGCTTTGAGAGTCAAAAAAACATACACAGACAAAACCAAATTAAACCCTGCGGCTCGTGAACATACACTGAGGTCTAAAGACATGAAACGATCAATCTGTGCAAGAAACTGAACAGTATTTATATCATTGAGTGTCAATGATCCATTTGCGAGATAGGTGGCGGTAATGCACTTACAAGTCTGCGATCCGCCGTAAAGCAAGAAGAAGAAGACGCGTCGCGCGCCGGCTGTTGTGAACACGTTCAGGACAGTTGAACATTATGGTGGATCAGAGGTAAAAAAAAAAAAATGATATAAATACTGTTCAGTTTCTTGCACAGACCGATTGTTTAGTGTCTTTAGACCTCAATGTATGGTCACGAGCCGCAGGGTTTAATTTGGTTTTGTCTGTGTATATTTTTTTGACTTTCAAAGCCGTGGAGCCCATTGACTGCCATTATATGACTGACAGACTGCAACGGTTTGAGTTAAAAATCTTCGTTTGTGTTCTACTAAAGAAGCAAAGTCACCTACGTCTTGGATGCCCTGGGGGTAAGCAGATAAACATCAAATTTTCATTTTTGGGTGAACGATCCCTTTAAGGCCCATTCTAACCCAGAATGATAAATTTAACAATAAGCTGCAGTGATGTTATCTGCCACTTTAAAAAAACAAACAAACAAAAAAAAAAAACTAGAAAGTGTTTCCAAAGATATTGTTCCTATGTGCCATAATCTTTATAGTTGTGGTGTGGACTCTTATATTCTTTTAAATTCAGAATGATTTTTAAAACTACATCTTTTTTGTTATCTTCATAGTTATCGTCGTTGGTGTGAATGGGCCTTTACTCAAAATATAACAAATGTAAAAATCTAAAACCTATTAGGAAACTATGGAGCCCCTAAAGGGACATGGTCATGGAAAAAAAATATGAGATAGGAAGAAATTATATTTCAGTTATTTTGCATTCACTTGCAAATGTTTTGCATTTTATTCCCAGAGAATCTTTGCATTTTCTTGCAAAATATTTGCATTCCCGTGCAAAAACGATTGCATTCCCAGAGAAAAACTGTGTTCATTTACAAAAGCACTGAAATATATTTTTTCCTTCCACATGTTTGTGAACGTTAAGTTTTGCAAGAGAACACAAAAATGTATAATTTATAATTAAGTATAACTTTTCATTTTTTATACAATCGCCATGTCCCTTTAGGGGCTCCCTAGGACAACATTTTTGAAGTGTGTATCTTTTTTTTATTTCAAGAGGCCTGTACACAATCGAAGTAAATTCTTTGCTTGGTCACAATGTAGAAGGAGCGCGGGTCGGTTTTCCTTTTATTGATCTAATGGAACTCTGGGAGAGAGAGAATCTGGTGATGTCATTTCAACAGCTTAACCATTTATGATGCTTTTACTGCATGCCTGAATGACAAAGGCATCATGTAACAGCTCATGCTGAAACACAGCCTTGCATGTGCCACCCCTTCTCAGATGCTGGTATTTAGCTTTCTTCCACTTAAGTTTTTATGTAAATCAGCTTATTTGTTGTCCGTTTAAGGTCTTACCTCAGTATGATGTCAAAATGAAGTACCTGCATCCAAAAACAGCCCAAATCACCAGAAAAAGCAACCAGAACTTATATATAAAAAAAAAGCAGAAAAAACCTGTAGAAAAACAAGGGCAGCTCAGGATGACTGTTTGGCTTGGGTGCGCTTGGCCCGAGGTTGAATTATTGTTAAATGGAGCAGTTGGCCGTGTATCAGGGCAGTTTGAAAGTGTCTCTGACAGTCTAATGCCATTGTTGGAGCAAAGATGAGGAGTCGTGTTGTCTCTGGCTGGGTGCAGGAGAACCGAGAACAGGGCTTGGCATGTTTATTATAATACGTTTCAGTGCGGCCCAGGGGGACCAGGCCTTCCAAAGGATCCCCTGTATAGGACCCCTGCACAGTGGTGCATATATACCGCACGCTTTACAGTACCGATGAGACGTACAAAATGACTGACTGGAAGACTATAGAAAGCGGAGTTATGATAATGACCATTATCTTGATAAGTTTGCATTTGTGTTGCACCATTTGGAGCCAGGATTGTCCTAAATGGTCAATAAATTGTCAAAGGATGAAAACTTAATTAGAACTTCGACTGTACTTTGTTTAAAGATCGCATTCTAAAATGGCTCATTTTATTGACGATCCTTGACAAGCTTTCATGAAGCCAATATTTACAGAATTTGCTGCCAGTTGTATAGCATAGTGAACATAACCATCAGACAACAGTAGATCCGTCAGTAGACCTATACGGCAACTATTTGTTACACTTGTTGAGGTTTTGTACGAAGGAGTGTTATCCAACAATAGATCCCTCAATCGCTAATGTCTTTATGTCTGTTAGATATCCTTTCATTACAACAGAATTATAGCTTGGTTATAGAGTAGCAGCAGAAGTGATGCATGTTCTCCACACTAAAGGACACAGCTGCCTGGACGCAAATTTACAATTACTGCCAAAATGGCAAGATGTTGCTTTGAGAAAACACCGGCATTAATAGACAGCACTCCAGAGGATCGTTAACCGAGTTCAGGCTTTGCCTTTTAATTAATGAGAGTAGAAGCGTTCTAAAATGCAATACTTGTGCAATCACCGTGGCATAATATTTATTCTATTCCATGTCAGTGGAGTTCTGTGCACACCTGACAGAACCTCTGAAGCTTTTCAAAAAACTGATTACAAAAAATGTTCTCTCAGTATTTTACTTTTACCATGGGTGTCGTTTATGGAGGGAATGGTGGGCATTTAGAATTTGACATAGATGATTTTGTTACCCTCACTTAAAATGTTTTACGATGAAAAAAGTGTTTCCTAATTAGTTTTGGATTTTTTAAAAAACAACTAAATAAATAAAAGCTGTTGGTTCAGTAAGAGAAGATACTGTACACTTATTCAAGATATTTTAACTTGAAACTATTTGGAAAAAAATAACTTATTAGGAAATGATTTTTGAAGTGTATTATATGTATTTTATTTATTTTTTTATTTTATTACTCTTTAGACTGTTTTGTAGTTTTGAAATAGCAAATTTCCTTCTATGAACCTGATCTGCTTAATTAAAACAGTAGAAGATTTTGTTAAATTATGTGTTGCATGACCTATTTAATATTCATGAGGTGAGCCTTTACCATTTTGTGACGTCACAGTCAGAACACTGCCTGCACCACAACAGTGACGCCCATCCTTGCTAACGTGTTAGTCCAGAAGGTCCTTACTGTTTTCTATGAATATTAAAGTTATAATTCTTATGACTTCTCTATCTCTAAGCCTACCTGAGCATGGCGAACATGGCAGACCCTTTGAAGAGTCCCTTGGCAGGCCTGGTGATGGATCGGCCGTATTAGGGGTCCATGAGGAGCTGGTTCAGGGGCCTGCGTAATGTCTGCTCTTCACAGAACCTCCAGCTGCATAATTGAGCTGTAATTAGGACTGGCAAAACAGTGCAGAAATCTCAGGGTAGCCGGAGTTAAATGAAGATATGTGAAATGTAGCAATGTTTCTGAGCTGAAGTTTAAAAGCCAGTGGAGAGGAAATTGATGAGAGGTAGAGAGTCACATTCAGCCACTTTAAAAGTATTAGTCAGTCTGGTGATTGCAGGCATTGTGGCAAACATATCATTAATTTTTGTAAAGCTTATGTAAATGATTAACTTAGCACCCTACGGAGCGGATGTTCTGTGTAACTGAAAGCTATTATTAAATAAAAGTAGAGCATTTTATAAAAATAGCTCAGCGGAATACACTAAACATTTATTCAATTGTTTAAGCAAATGTGCCGGGTAAAGGTTTGGATAAAGATTTGTCAAAACCAATTAAATCTGTGGTCCAAAGCATGTGTCTTTTTATTACATTGTATCCAAATATCTGGATTTTGACTCCTATCATCCCATGTTCAAAATCCGACTCATTCCCACAACTGCACCCGACAGAGGGGAGTCAAGTGGTTCCAGCACAGGCTTGTAAGCCGATTACATAGTGCCAAAATGGGGAAACAAGACACTAGCAGCCCATTACCTCAATCACGACAGAATTATGATATTTCCTTCAGTCCACTCCCTGCTGGGATTTGCCAGTTTCTCCACATTTGCTGTTTGGGTTTGTCAGTGTGGAAGGATGGAGGTGGTGGACCTTTAATCACTCGCAGATTAAAGTCATCTATTATCCGTCACAGGAAACGGTTTATGTTAATAGGACAATTGCCTGGTCTTTCATAAAAGTCAATTACCTACCGTCGTTAAAACACATCAGTGAAACTAATTTGAGGATTTTACTATCAAGGCAGTGGTTCACAGTATCTTTGAAGTTAAAATATGTTGAACATAATCATTATAGTTTGAGTCAGTGTTTATGAATTGGAATTGGATCTAAAATTTTATAGCCTTTTTTTATATAAATGCTAAATCATTTTTAAGGGTTTTCTTGTTGAAGTAACTTTTTACCTTAAAAAAATTCTGTGCTCCTTACAACTTATTTCATATAACCTATCTAAGATATTCTAATACTAAACATTATAAAAAATGTAAAAGAATAGTAATAATAATAATAATAATAATAAAATGTTTTTGTTCTAAATGTTCTGTTTTTTTAATCTTCAAACAATCCTGAAAAAGGCATTAAAATTTCCACAAAAATATTGAACAGCACAACTGTTTTCAACGTTGATAAGTCATTTTTCTTGAGCGCCAAATCAGTATATTAGAATAATTTCTGAAGGATTATGTGACACTGACAACTGGAATAATGACTGCTGAAAATTCAGCTTTGCCATTGCAGGAATAAATGACATTTCGAAAATGTGAATATTTTGCAATGTTACTGTTTTGACTATATTTTGGATCAAATAAATACAAAACTTCTTTCATAAATATTTAAAAATCTTTCTGATCCCAAGCTTTTGTTGCAGTTGCATAATCCTAGTTGCATAATCCAGCTATTTAACGTTTGATTTCCATTTGATCACCTGATGAAAGGTTTACATCATCTCTTGATGACAGCTTTAACATAATAAGGGCTTTATTCCAGAAATAAAGACACTCCTATATTTATTTAAAAATTGGATTTAAGGATGTTTGAGACCGCATTGGCTTGTCCTGTCAGACTGTGAATGTGTGATGATGTTTTGAGAGAGAGAACTAGGGAGTAGAGGAAGCGATGTTTAAAAATGATCCGTTAGATCCGTCCATCAGCCATAATCTGGTAATCACAATGAGTGGTGGTTAATTTCCTGTGAGGGCTCGGGGCCGTACTGACTCACACCTGCAGGAGGGCCGTGAGTCAGTGATACGTCCACCAGCTACTCTCATCAATATATACATCAAATGTGCAAGTGACGTAAAATTTACGTTAGCAAGTTCACATATGGGCGTAAGCTAAAACAAGACATTTAGAGAAAGAAAAACTATGTAACAGTTCATGTCAGAGCTAAAGTTCAGGTGGTTTATTTGTTTTAACAGTCATGTGACATGTGTTTTCTGGAGCATTTGAGAAGTTGGCTGTAAATTCGAAGTAAAAGGTGACCGAGAGAGCCATAGACTCACGGGAAGAAACTATCAAATATCTGGATTCATTGTTTTTTTGCAAATCCACCAAATTTTGACTCACCAAGAGACATAAAACTCCTTTGGTAGCTCGCTGTTTCCATGAATCGCTCACTTGTACTTGTCTTGGATTTCTTTTTTCCCTAAACAAAGAGTTGCTGTACAAGGTCTCTCAGCAGAGGCAAACGTTGGTTTATAACAATGTTTTTTGTTTTATTTTTTTTTGCAGTGAAATTAATATTGATATAGTTAGGAAGAACAACTGGCCTCACCTGGCCATTTATCCTTCATTTGGCCTTTAGATGCATTTTTTAAAAATAAAATCAAAGAAACTGTCATATTCTTGTGGCTTCAAAGATTAATTATTTGTAAAATCATCAGTCTTGCTAGTTCTATGAGGAGTGTAGCCATATCCATGCTAGGTCATTTGTTATGGCATTGTTACCATGCCATGGTTACTATCAGTACTGTTTAGTTTGGCAAAGTTAAATCTTTCACTGTTATATGACGCTTTTCTTACAGAATTCTCTCTTTTTAGTTTTTCAAGACTACCTGAAGAATGATAGACTGGAGGGCTGTCCCATGTCGGATTACGTCATCTCTGCCATTACTAACGGTGATGAGTCTAATGTGGAACTGCTTGTCTCAAAGTGATATTTGATTACAGTGTAGCTTTACCTTCCTGGCTCGGTCCTTAAAGCTCAAGACCCAGCTAAGGGACAGAGCATGTGTATATGGAAGGTTTGGGAGCTGTGCAGAGAGAGGAGAACACATGTTAACCATTAATTTCTGTATTACCATTTTTCACCCTGTCAGGACGCGCAGCTACATGGTGAGAGCTGTTCAGTGTACGAGGTAATGCAGGCTGAGTTAAACTAAGCAGGACTGAGGAAACCGGCAGCAGAAAGCAAATCAGAGAGAGGGAATGCTGTACAGTGGAACAGGTATGCTAACATGCAGATTTGTAGTCTTTTTCGTAAGACATTTGTACACGGATTTGTTTGAGGACTTATACTCGAAGTTTACAGCAAGAATGAAACCAGTTCAAAGTTGACTGTTTAACAACAAAAGCCAGAGATGTATGGACCTTATTTAAAAGGATAGTCTGCAGAAAAAAAGAAACTTTTCATCGTTTCCTCACCCTCATGTTGTTACAAACTTGTATGACCTTCTTTCTTCTGTGGAACACAAAAGGAGAAATTTTGAAGAATTGTACCAGTCACTCTTCCATGCAATTACTCTAGTCCTGATGATGCTTTCAAGCTTCAAAAGAACAAAAACGCACCATAAAAGTGATCCATATGACTTTCACGGTTTCCCAAGTCTTCTTAAGTTATGTGATAGCTTTGTGATAAGAACAGTTGAAGTCATTATTAATAATCTCCTCCTCCAGTGAGCTGTTAACATCTGCAACCTGATCATTGAGTCAGTGAGCTGAATTTGAGAAACAGATCAGTATGATTCATGAACAAATCATTTTGTGAACTAGATCAACTGACTGAAAAGATCAGACTCCAAAGAATCACTACTTCTGTCAGAAACTCTCATGAAAACACTAGGTGGGTGTCAGAATTTTAAGTGAAATAATGACTTTCAATTTTCAGTCTGTTCCTCACTCAAAGCTATCGTATGACTTCAGAAGACGCCAAAGGGATCATTTTTATGGTGCTTTTGCATCCTTTTTGAAGTAAAAGATCAAGTTTCCATCCACTGTAATTATTTAAAATGTCGTCTTTTGTGTTCCATGAAAAAAGGAAGTCTGGTTTAAGAGTAATTTGGAGTAAATAATAACACTGTTTTCATTTCTATGCGAACTAATCCTTTAACCCAATTTAGCCAACAGTCTGCCAACTCTTTACTTCGTTTCTTTATCTTTAGGTGCAAAGAAAAAAATAAAATTAACAGTCATCTAAACCACATTGTCTCATAAAACCCCCTCTCTTTCTCATGTTCACTCTTTGATGGAATTCTCAGTAATAGTGCCACTTTTCTGCAGCCCACTTCACAATGCATGTGATACATACTTCTGGCTTTCTCATTACAATGGTGTCACCCTCTCGCTGGCTCATGAATTCCTCTACACTATTTTTATGACACTCCTCCCAGCAGCCTTCACACTGCATGTGTAGGGTCTACTTCTTGCCCTGTTTGGGATAGTCCAGTCAAAAACATTCTTCAAAATATCTTCTGAATGTTCAGCAGAAGAAAGAAATCCATACAGAATTGGAACAACATAATGATGAGTAAAAGGTGACAGAATTGTCATTTTTGGGTGAGTTGTGATATCCTTTTTGAGAGCGAGCACATTCTCAGATGGAGGCATCTACATGTTATTTAACCTTTGCATAAAGGTATTTGGTATGACATGAAAATCCTTTTAAAAATCTGAACTGTTTAGGTTTAAACAGAGGTGCAAGTTGGTGCATTTCATCTTTTTGAAATGGTCTTCATATCCAGCCTGTAATCTGCAGTGACACAGCCTTGACGCCCATTTACTGTAAATCAACACCAAAGCGAAGTCATAAAACTTCCAACCTCTTTTCATCTGCCAGGCTGGTGGAGGCATTACCAGTTCATTTGCTCTCTTTCTTTATTTCTCTCTCTCTCTCTTTCCCTGACTCCAGTTTCAACTCGAACAGTAGTAGCTACCACAGAGGGACCGGTTAGGTCCAAATGAGCGTTGAGCACTGAGAGGATGTCAGCCTGCCATAGCGTCCCATTCCCAGCCAAACCTCCTCTCCGCTCTCCCTTCAGCGCCCGTGGCCTTGCTGCGTTTCAGTAATGGAAAACGGACCTTCCTCAGATTTTGATGGTTGATTGCAACCATATGGGGAATGTATTCATTTTTTTCTTTTTTTTAGTCCATTTTTAATAGCCATCTCATATTGCTCGTTCAGCTGACTGGTGTTGTTTATGTTTATTAAGAAATTAGCTTTCTGAAGGTTGAAGGATGGTTAATAGAGGATAAGCAGCCAAACCTTTGGGAATGAGTCACTGTCATGTTTCTCAGGTGAAGCTGCAACGGCATGAACAGAATTTCACCAGAACTGCCAAACTCAGAGTAGAGAACTTCTGGGCTTTGCCTTGGGATACTAACAGCAGCCAGTGAAGGCACAGCGACGCGGTGAGAGTGTTTACAGCAGGATCCGAGCGGTGTCTGCCAGAGTAAATTTAGTGGTGCGCTTGCGGGCCCTGCAGCTCTGGGGTTTCTCACCCTTATGGGGCATTTGAGGGTCATTATACAATTACACATCTTTCAAATATAAGCAAAGTCATAAAACACGACGACAGCTGCTTGTGACATTAAACCTGCACTGGAAGACCTAATGATATGCTGTGACATAGTTTTGCTTTCTGATGCTTTACTTATAGGACACTAAAATAATATTGATTGATGGTGATAGGACTCTGGAAAATGTAATCTTTAGTCTTTTTTGGCGTATCTCAGTGAGGGAAAAAGTGCATTTGGGCTGCTCAGTGCACCAGGGAAGTGTTCTGGAACTTGTATTTTCACCTGTAGTTTGTATAGGGGGGTCCTTTGCGACCCTGGTATCCTGAATTAATGCTATAAACAGACATAAGCATCATGCTGAGATGACTGAGCTTATGAAACCACTCAGAAACAAACATTATGACAGCTTTTGCACTGCTGGACCTTTCTCCTTATCTTACCCATTGGAGCAAATTCCCAGTTCTCAATCTTTTGGCAAATCACAACACTGTGTTTGGAACAGACACATTAAATGTGGTTAAAAATAGCTAGGTTTCTGATTCTAGTATATTGTGAATGTTTGACTTGACATGTTTTAGCAAGCTTTTTAAAGTAACGGTTCATGTATGAATGTTTTTCATTTTATTGTTGCATTTGGACATGTTGAGACCAGACTGCTGAACTGCACCGTTAGACCTTTTTCCGCTGACAATGACCTGCCTTTGTTTTATTCAAAATCCAACTCGACTGTAGCAAAACTTTTATAGTCTTAATCGTTCAGCTTCACACTGGGGATAAAAATTGCGCTTTTGGCTGCATTTCCCATCCGATCCTGAAACATTGCTCCAAATTATTCACATCCACCGATTTTTCACCTCACCCCTACGCCCACATCGGCTTATTTTAGTCTCTGCTTCCCGAGCGTTTTATCATCGGGGAGTCGCCCTGACATCTCTCTTACCTCAGCCCTTTTGTGCTTGTGGCCTTCTGCGGTTCCAGCCTGCATCTCTGACACGTTCTCCTTTCAGTGAATCCCAGAGATTTAGCCAGAGGGTCCATTACGAGCCGCTTCGGTACTGAGTCTCTAGCCCGCTTCTCTGGGGAAGTGCTGGTCATCCTGTGTTAGGGTAATGTACATTACAAGTGGTGCAGTCATAAAGCTTCAAAAGCACACCATGAGTTAGAGCATGAATACGAGGCTTCAGGGACCAGAGTTGGAAGTGAATCTGATTTACCTGCATTATTCGTAGTCTGGAGCAGGAAACTGCTGTATGGGTTAAGAGTAGAGAGTTCATTACCGTGGCCTCCAGTGCTGTACCTTTTGGACTCTGTCCTGTTGGACTCTTTTAGATGTTCTCAGCTTCTCTTCTGATCAGCTCATGCAGGCTTCAGAAACATGAAGTGAATTTCTGTAGAGAGACTCGTTCTCTGCTGAAACTTTTTTTCATTTAGAATAGCTATTGGTTGCAAATTGGTTTATTTTCTTAGAATTAGGCGTCGACTAGAATTTCATTTCATGAGTGTAAACTCGGGGTGAACTGACCACACAGGAAGTTGAATTTACTGAATTGCTGTTCAGCGGGTAATGGCACTGTGGGAAATCAAGTGTTCCTCCACCCTTGTCAATAAATTTGTTAAATATAAAGATGTATGTTGTGATTTGAGTAAATGAAGATTCCATTGGTAACTTTTCAAACAATTCTCAAGGCTTTCTCAAACTATCATTTAGAATGACGTCTCTTGATGATGTTTTCTCTTTCTGTAAATGTTAATTCCACTTTCTTAAATTCAAATTCACTTCTACATCCTGTTTGCTACCTCAATTAAAAAAGCATTCTCAGTTCAACTCTGAATGGTGCACAACCTTGATTGCATTGTTGCTTAGCAAACGTAAACAACCTATAATTACACCCTGCTTTCACAGGATGTGTGTGTCATGGCACAATGTGCCAAAAGTAAATCGCTCCCATTATAATCAACGAAGCTGTCAACACTAGAAGCACCCATCTGTGACATAGTTTAAGTAAGCCATAGATTTCTGCTTGACTTTTTCCGTGGATATACTGTATTATAAATGATAGAGCAGAACATTCAATGGTTGACACTTTTCTACCGTCACATGGTATGTAGAACATTTAAAATTAAAGCTCACTGAAAAAATGATAATGAGCGAATCATGAGACAGTCATGATGTGCTCGATTGGATCTGGAAAAAAAGAGAGCGTTCTCAATGCCTCATTAGCCTCATTAAATCTTCAACCTCACTCATAGTCCAAACACCTCGACAGGTCCCAGATGACAGCGGTTTTCCTATTCAACTGCAGGGCAATTCACAAACTCTGCCTGTCATTTATTAGTGTCTCTGAGAAGCTTGCTAATCCTAATGGAATTAAACAAATGCACTTTTAATGAAACTTCTCATTCTGACTTCCTGCATGGGTGTCATTTCTCTTAGTCTGACCATCATCCTCCCCTATCATTTTTAATGTTGTCTCCTTGGAAACTATCATCTAAACAGAAGCTCATGCATCCTCTTCCCTTCTGCTGTATCTTGGCTCTGGTTCATGCTGACGGGAGGATGTAAGTGTCTTATTACTGAATACTCTGACCTATGACTGCATCCATTCAGAGCCCATCCCTGCAACGTTTTTACTCTCATTAATCTCTGCTGTTTTTGCTCACTCCTCTCTTTCTCTTTCTCTTTTCTGCTACATTAAGTGTTGCTCTATAAGGTATATGTGGGACTGAGGCCATGGGTTGGTTGGTGCCAGGAATAAGGGAATGAAAGTATTGTGTCTGATTTCTCTTCTGTAGCCCACACCATTGACAGCATTAATGAAGCATTTCTGAGCTTTGAAAGAGGAAGAGCATAACTCCTCTCCTTAGGGACTGTGTAAACAGTATGTTTTCCGACTAACCCATACCTGCCTGTTAATGCATTTAACAGGGAATCACAGCACAGCATGGAAGATTTCCAAAATAAATTGAATGGGAATTGAGTACCCGTCACTAAATATATCATAGCGTTATGCCATTATTTTTGGTATCAATTTTATGGTCTTCCATGACTGCCATTGATTGATTTAATCAGTTTATCCATCTATCCATCCATTTTTTTTCCTTTCGTTCTCAGTGTATTGCTATGTAGACAACTGCTCAAAAGTTTGGGGTTGGTAAAATTTGTTTCTGGGAGAAGACTCTTATGCTCATTAAGGCTGCATTTATTTGATCAAAAATACAGAAAAAGCTGTAATATTCTGAAATATTATTGCAATTTAAAATAACTGATTTGTTTTAATCTATTATGAAATGCAATGTCACATAATCCTTCAGAAATTAATTGTATATGCTTATTTGGTGCTCAAGAAACATTTCTTATTACCAATGTTGAAAACAGTTGTGCTACATAATATTGTTGTGCAATCCATGATGCATTTTTTCAGGATTTATTTATTTTTTTTGATGAATTGAAAGTTCAAAAGAACAGCATTTATTTAAAATGGAAATCTTTTGTAACATTATATATGTTTTTCTGTCACTTTTGAACAATTTCATGCATCTTTGTTGAATACAAGAGTAAATTTATTTTTGTTTCTATGACATTTTTTAACATTTAATGCTTTAATATTTAAGACAAAAGACTCATTTTTAGCCTGTAAGTGCCTTTTTGCATAAAATTGATATTATATAATTTTATTGAAATTATCTCATCACATGCCAATGTTTATTTCCTAAATATTCATATTTATTTCCTAAAAGATCTAAAATGATACCATGATACAATGAACCATAAAACGGACAGGAATGGTTAAATTCTTTCCAGAGATTCCCATCTCAAATGTTGTGTAAAGTATCTTTATTTTTGTTGCACTAATACAGTCGAGCTACAAATATGTGACTCTACCATCTCTTTGAGCACAAACCCAAAGTTTCTCCTCTTCTGTTTCCTAGGTTGATTTCAGTTCACTAGACCCTCCAATTAGCAAGTATACATGCACTATAATGACAGGTCCATCCCAGAAAACTCTTAGGAATCTGTTTGGTGTCAGATCTGGCCTGCAGAAGTCTTGCTGATCTGTCAAATGCTGATGAGTTGCCAGAGATGACTCATTTTAAGTCCTTTCCTTCATCTGCAGATCGTTTAGTCCAGTAAGCAGTTGGGGACAAAACTCTCCTGGGCCTCCCGGAGACCTCCAAACACTCACTCTCTCCTTTCTACGCTGACCTGAAAATGAGGTCAAGCCTGCTGTCAAACAGATGAAAAGCATGATCTTCCCCAGGAGGAGAAACAATGTGAAGTGCATCCGCAGCCCTCCCTGCTCACATCCTTCGTGGAGGTGCTCATAATAGTGGCTTGCTCTGGACAGCCAAAGCAGAGGAGAGGGAAAATTCCTATTCTCTTGATGCAGGAGCTCATCTTTCTCTATTTCTCTTTCCACTCTTCTCCTTCTCGTCTGTTCTCCAGGGTCTTTGGTCTTCAGTGTTCAGTCCTGAACTGGAGAAAAGAGATAATTACCATGGCTAAAACACACATCATACTATACAGCTATTTCTAGACTCTATTTTTCCTTCATTTTTCACCTTGGTACCCCTATAAATATGATTTTAGTGACAACTTGGGTGGTGGGGCTTTGACTTGAACTCTAGTTTCCATGTAAATCAAACACTGCCATCTCTGTTATGCACTATGTGACTCTCCTTGTCTTCTTGACTCGAACCCACTATCTCCTCTAACCTCTCTTCTGACCCTAGAGGTCATGATCTCCATGGTTTCTCCTCCCCTCACTACGTTCCTTCCTGGTCAGACCTGATTCCTAGGAAATCAAAACCGCAGGATGAGGTTACTCCATCCCTTCTGCCTGTCTGCTTGCCCTCGGTACGGCCCAGCACTTTTCTTTCCCCTCAGTGAGTCACCTGCTCAAAATGAACCCGCAGAGCAAAGATGAATTCCTCCTCTCCACACTCTTCCATACTTTCTGCTTTATCTCTCGCTCTGTTTGTACAGCTCTTATCCTCCTTTCCATTTCTCAATCACCTCCTTCTTTCTTCATAGTGTTTTTGGCAATGTGTTTTTACAATAACAAAAATATTTTCTTAGTCATGAATATTTTTGAATTGATTTATTATTATTTATAATATAAATTGATTGGCCAAGTAGTGTTCTAATATATATATATATATATATATATATATATATACATATATATATACTGAGTGTTTATATATATATACTGTATATATATTACACTCACACTGCCTAAATAATTTCTTTTTCAGTTTTTTTTTTTTTTAATTTCCTAATACAAATATCTAAACATTCTTAAATCAAAATACATTTACGTAAAGAAAAATTACTTAAGATATTAGGTCTTGTTTTCTGAAAAAAATCACAGACTTTAAAGCAAGCAAAGCAAAAAATTACCAGTGGGGTAAAAGTAGGAAAAGAAGTTCATTTTTCTATTTAAAAACTTTTTCTGTTATAATATATTTTGAAATGAAATATATTGTTTTGATGGAAAATTCTTTGAATAGAAAGCTTGAATAGAAAAAAAGAATAGCATTTATTTGTAATAGATTTTTTAAATGTTATGTCTATATCTTTTTTTAAGAATTGTAATGTTGTTTGTGTGTGTGTATGTGTATATATGTGTGTGTGTGTGCGCGTGTGTGTGTATATATGTATATACAAAGTGTGTGTGTTGTGTGTGTGTGTGTGTATATATATATATATATATATATATATATATATATATATATGTGTGTGTGTGTGTATATATATATATATATAAATATATATATATATATATATATATAAAATGTTTGTGTGTGTATATATATGTGTGTGTGTTTGTGTGTCTATGAATGTATGTATGTATGTATATGTATATATACATCATTTTAATTAATTTTAATGTTGATTCTGTTGTTGAAACAATTTTTAAAATGTGATTTATATTTTATGTACACATGATATGATATACTGAAGCAGTAGAAGAGCATCCAAAGCTAGCACAGCTACTCTGCAGGCTACTCCATAATCCCGTAAACCATTTCTGATGGACTCTGCCATCCAACACCAACAATTACCTCAAAGGTGGGTGTTTGTCCTGGTGGTTTGTCAGTGTTTTAACTTATTCTCGCATACGGTCATGGAAATCTCCAACAACCCAGTGTAGAAATGTGACATAAATCTGTGTTCAGAACGAATGAAAGCCGCAGAGAGAGTATGTGAAGCCAATTAACTGCTGTGTAGGGGCCTTTTTTTTCCGCAGAGCAGTGAAGGAGAGCTGGTTTGAGATGCATGTGGGGGTGAGGGTCACCCTTGGAGAAGTGATCAGAAGTGACTATACTGTGAAGAGGTTTTGGTAATTTAAAGGCCACACTTGAGGATTAAAAGTACATTTGAAAAATGTTCAAAATGAGGCTTTTAAAGCTCAAGGTCCTCATGGTGATTACAACCTGGAAAGTAGTGGTTGTCAGTGGTATAGCAACAATGAACACCACCAGTCAATGGCATTGCTATTATAGATCCTTCTGAAGTGGCTTATTCCATGTGTTCTCATGTACAAAGTTCCCTTGTGTAGTTGGACTCCTAGTGACACAAATACAGACAGGATAGTGGAATTTTAAAGAGATATAATAGGTATGCCTTAAACTAATAGTAATGGTTTGTTATTCCAAATCCATATGTGATTCTTCCATGGAACACAAAAATGAGACATTTTGGATTTTCTTCCCTGGATTTTTCCAACATTGTTCCATGTGGTTACTATTTACAGGGACAGAAGCTTCAAAAATGATATGAAAGCATCATAAAAGAGTCATAAAAGTTTCCAAAATGATCTAAAAACATGTTATAACTTTGTATAAGAAATAAACTGAAATTAAAGTAGTTATTCACAAAAAAATCTTGAGTTCTGCTCTAGTAAGATTTCATGAGAGAAGTAACAATATCCAGTTCATAAATGAACTATTCTTTTGAGTCTGATATTTTCACTGAATCAGTTGCTATGTTTCACAGTTTTGGTCCGTTTTTCACATAGAGCTACTGTATGTGTAATATGGATCACTTCTGTTATACTTTTTAGCATCTTTTTTAAGCATCTCCATTAGTTTGCATTGAAAAGAAAGATCAGTAAAGTCTATTTCTTGTTTTGTTTCCGCAGAATAAAAAGTCATATGGGTTTGGAACATTTTTGGATGAACTATCCCTTTAAGAGAAGACAGCAGAATTTATCTTATAATATCTAGAAACTGTAGAATAAACCGCACCATCTAGGATCTCAGAATGTTTGGAATGTTTTGACTAGTAGCGTCAGCTGCAATATTTCATAAACGTAACTGTTTTTTCTCCGAAACCTCCTAGTATCGCATTAATAAATAAATGTCTGCTACTGATAACTTTTATGTCATGTAAATGATGCAGTCATTGTGTAAGTCTGCCATGATACACAATGACTTGCCAAAGAGCACATTTACTATGTCTCTGTTAATGAGACGGCTGTTTGTTATTTAAGTAAATATGGCAATTACCAGCTGCTCAAAAGACTCACTGCAGGCATTAGAACCGTGTTGCCATGTTTTTGAATTCCTGAAACAAACCATGTTCTGAATCTTTCCTTGTTCAATTCTTGTATGTGATGCAGTTTCTCTCTTTCTCTTTCTCGGGCAGATGTTATAATCAGCACATGCATTGCTGTCCTTTAACAATGCAAACGTGTCCAGTTAATGATCTCATAGTTCTTAAACAAAGAGAGGGAGTACGCGGGAGTAGGAGAGAGAGGAAGAGCGGAGCCCACGGGGGAGCTTGCAGGTGCGTTGGGACGGCTCCAAAACCATCGCGGGTACATTTCTAGGCTGCTGCTTCACCACTGAACGGCGTCCAACCTCGCAGAAAAAAAACAGCTTTGTGATCAGGGACTATTTAAGAGCAGGTCCCCTCCTCCCCACCACCAGAGCTCTGCCAACTGGCCACGGGAAAAACACGTGGGGCGTCTCCTCAAAGCCGAGTAGCCAGTTTTGCTGAAGTCAAACAGAACTGAATTACAGCAATGGGACATTTTACACAGTGTGCGAAATAAAACAGTGACTGAGAGCCCTCAAGCTCGAGGCTCAGGGTAAATGCTCATGTCCATCTCTTCTGTTTACATGAAATGCTGTCAGAATAGCTAAGTATGGGAACGTGACAGTGACATTTGATTGCAAATATATATTCCTAGGGGTAAAAGTTACAGATTGGATGAGTAGGATGTTTTGGTTAAAAAAAATATTTATATTCTAAGTATTTGGATAGTTTTACATGGAATTTTGCTGAAATGATCCAAAAAGATGTGTAAATGTTGTTGCAGGATTTCTGGATTGTGACTGAAGATATCATGGGAGATTACAATGGAGATTTATTATTTATATAATAATATAGTATTATATAAGTAATAAATAAAATAAAAATATTATAGTATTATATAAATTATAGTATTATATAAATAACACATTATAATAATAATTTTTTTTTTTTTTTTTTGCTATTCTTATTCATTAACCATCTGGTGCTCTTTGCTCACTATTGACCGAAAAATGTTCTGTTTTGAATTTTTAAAAATCACAGAATCATCGGAATGGTAACTCTAAACTCTAAAAATAACTCAACATATAACCATTATTGTCCAAATAACTGGCAACAAAAATGAGTACACCCTAAGAGAACATGTCAAAACTGGGTCCAAAGTGTCAACATTTTGTAGGGGCACCATTGTTATCTAGCACTGCCTTAATCCTCCTGGGTATGGAGTTCACCAGAGCTGCACAGGTTG
>JAFVLL020037877.1:0-36076 GCA_021397915.2 Tor tambroides
TCCAAATGAAGTTCTTAGCAATGCATATTACTAATCAAAAATTAAGTTTTAATATATTTACAGTAGGAAATTTACAAAATATCTTTATGGAACATAATCTTTACTTAATATCCTAATGATTTTTGGCATAAAAGAAAAAAAATGATAATTTTGACCCATACAATGTATTTTTGGCTATTGCTACAAATATACCCCAGTGACTTAAGACTGGTTTTGTGCTCCAGGGTCACATATATATTTTCAATAAATAATGACAAATTAAAAATAATAATTTTAGTCACATTATACATTTTTGTAATAAATAGATTAATTAATAAATATGACAAATTAAAAAGTATAATTACATTATATATTATAATCATCTATTAATTTTAATGAGAAATTAAAAATGATAATTTTAGTTATGTAAAATGCATTATAAAATGTCTTCTGTATGTAATTTTTTTTTACACATATTTTAAAGGGGTCATCAAAATTCCCTATAAAACATCTTGTAAGTTACAGAGCTCAAAATTTTGTGCAGTGTTTCCCATACATTAACTTATTTGTGGCAGACCGCCACAGTATCAAAACTGACCGCCACACATAGATTTTCCAAAAGGCTTTGATTTCGTTAAATAAACATGAGCACTGCACGTTTAAAAATCAAAATCCGGTGCGGATGTTTTTATATCACTGTATTTCAGAAGGAAGCCGACTGTCATCAGAAAATGTTATTTCTGCTATTTCTCAGACTCTAAAAGCGCCTCCTGCTGGCAGAGAATGAATTTGCATATATATATATATGGGGGCGGTGGATTGCTGCCACAAATACAGTGTAAGGCTGTGGGAAACGCTGTTTGTGATTAGTTTAAAAGCAGCATATATTGAAGGCAGTCTGCTAAAACGACAGCTTTTGGAATTTTCTACTCTATGATATCATAGTGTGGATAAGCACTGCCTCTGCAGAAGAAGATCAACGCCTGCTTCTACATCACTGCCTGTTTAGCCCTGCCCACCGAATCACGCACCGTTTACGAGAGAGGTGAATGCGCAGGTCTATGCAGAAACCAAACGATAAAGATGCACTGAAGACAACAAGATGCTGTGCAGTGCCAAGCTGTGGAGAAAAAAGCAAAAAAACAGTATTTGCTTTGCCTTCCTTCTGATCCCAGTGTTAGGAAAGAATGGATGAACTTTATTTTTAATAAAGATCCAGACTGCGTCAGTAAGAACTCAGTCCTTTGTTCACTTCATTTTACCCCACGGATTGATTACTTATGCGTTTCAAATCCCTGCAGCGTTCATCTGTGAGTAATGTAGGCTGTAAAACATACACAATTATTAGCCAATCACAGCAGCGGGCGTTTACTTCCGAGTCTACAATCCACCACACAGAGCATTCTGATGAGAGGGGTTAAAACAGGACAGAAAACAGCTTATTACTTCTACTGTTTTTGATGCAAAAATCTTGATAACATTATAAGTGGGCCTCAGAGAACAGTATAAAATAAAAAACAAAGGCAGTTCATGACCCCTGTAAGTCAAATTCAACTAGACACCATTGACAGTACTGACAATATGATTTGAAAACTGCAGTGAAATCAGTGAATAATGACCTAAACGTTCGATTCTCATATAAAGCCATCATATTACTTCAGAAGGCTTGGAATAACATACGAGTTATGTCATATTTTCATTAGTCATTTTAGAGCTGGACAGTCCTAGTTCTCATTCAGGATATCCTAAAACTCTCCACATCAAGTCTGGTTGAACGATTCCCTTTAAAATCAGCTGACAGACGGGCCGCCGCAGCACAGTCCCACAATCCCCTGGGCTGACCGGAGGACAGAGACGTGTACAGACACGCCAGCGCTCTCTAATTGATGTAAACAGAATAAAGCTGAGTCAGCCTGTAAGCCTGCGTGATCGTGTGCATGTAATGAGCTCCTCTATTACGTGTGTGTGTGTGTGTTTTATTCGTCAATCCCATGGGCAGACTGCTTGAATTAATGTCAGCTTTTACTCGCCCTCTATTTTTACGTTTGCTAATGAGACATGAGACTGGAGAAATGTAATTAGAATATCCAAATCAATTAGAGCACGCTATTCCTACTGCATCAAAGCTCAATACAGACTTTCACAATTTTATAACTCGTGTTGTACATAAACGCCAGCCCTCCTCCTGTGATATTTCCATTAATGCGTGTAGTGCTTAAAACTTTACGACCACCCCTATTATCTTTACAGCAGCTGTTTTAATTGTGTTATGAAAAATGTATTATGTATTCATGAATAAGAAGAGCTTGTCAAAATCAGATCTGATTGGCTGCCGCAACAAAACGTTGACTGGTCACTTTACCTGTTAATTAAAATGGTCTTGTTCTGTCTAGTGCTATTTTACTCTACATTAAACTAAATTTAAGTTTATCCAAAAAAAAAAAAAAAAAAATTACAATTCTGCCATTATGTATTATCACCAATTCATAGTGACCTGTTCAAAGTTATGAATGCATGAATGAATAAATAAATAAATGACAAATAAAAAATTACATTAAAAAGTTACATTTGTGACCCTGGAGCACAAAAGCAGTCTTAAGTCGCTGGGGTATATTTGTAGCAAAAATACATTGTATGGGTCAAAATGATTGATTTTTCTTTTATGCCAAAAATCATTAGGATATTAAGTAAAGACCATGTTCCATGAAGATATTTTGTAAATTTCCTACTGTAAATATATCAAAACTTAATTTTTGATTATTAATATGCATTGCTAAGAACTTCATTTGGACAACTTTAAAGGCGATTTTCTCAATATTTAGATTTTTTTGCACCCTCAGATTCCAGATTTTCAAATAGTTGTATCTCAGACAAATATTGTCCGATCCTAACAAACCATACATCAGTGGAAAGATTATTTATTCGAAAAATTGACACTTGAGACTGGTTTTGTGGTCCAGGGTCACATTTGTATAAAACTTTTTTTGTACACTAAAAAAATTTATATTTTTGTACACAAATTAAATCATTAATTAAACAGCTTATCCAAAAATTTTGAATTATGTCATTATCTATTCTCACCCACTTGTCATCCCAGTTCTAATTCCAATTACTATTATTATTATGTTCATGTTATTTTACTATTTATTCATATTTAATACACAGTAGCTAGCTGATGGCGTTTACATTTCACTGCAGGTTGTATTACAGTTATGTATGTATGTACATAGCCATGTATGTAATGAATAAAATCTTCAATTTTGACCAAAAAGCTTCATAATTTAATATATTCTGAGTCTTCTGACGCCACTGTATATGATGAACAGACAAAACGGAAGATTTTCAGTGAATACCGTCTGAAATTTCAGTCTGTTCCTTTTTGAAATGCACCCAAAAACACAACAGAACAACATGATAGTGAATAAATTCAGCCAGATTTTTCATTTCTGAGTGAACTATTCCTTTATAAAACTCCATGAAACATCCGGGCTTTAATTTGCTGCTGAACATCATCAGCTTTGGGAACGTGTTAATTTGAGACAGTTAACTTAAAAAATCTCATAACACATACGTAAAAGTTTCAATAATAACACATTACCCGAGTCAAGTGTCACACTTGCACTTCATATATTTTAAAATACAATGCAAATTGGCTAAATCCAAATGAAGTTTCTGAAGTGAGTGGATTTTCTTGGTCTTGGTGGTTGGAGTTGGGCGTTTGATGAGTTAAAAGCAAGTAATCTTAGCAACACATACCGATGCACTAGAAACCAGCAATATAGCAACCATCCACAAGCACACAAATTTCCTTCATAAAATATACTGTGAAACAAACCTCTCTCGTCTGTGATAGAATATGATTTAATGCCAATATAAACAGACGGTTGTGTACTTGTTCTTATCCTTAAGTAAAGATTGACTGCTTCCCTAACTTAATTGAACAGGCCCTGTGGGAAAGAGACGAGACGAGACGAGCGTAACAGCAGGTACTGTGTGTGCTTCGTCTCTTCTGTTGTTTTTACCTGTTTAGGCATCATTTTACATTTAACTTGCCTTGAAGCTGCTATCTTAATTTCTTTTTTGAAAAAAGTTGCTTAAACGTAGCAAGCTATTTTTTTTTAGCTCGTAGACTAACTAGTTACTTTCTCTAAGCAAAAGCTAAGCTAGCTTATTTTTCACATGTAGTTTTGGCCCAACAGTGCTGACAGTAAAACAAGAGAAACGAGTCTCAGATATCAGGGTGAATGCAGGTCAATCAGGATACAAAAGTATTTAATTTAATGCTTCTTTTTACATAGTGATAAACAGATTATAAGTTAATTAAAATGGCCTCTGATGTCATGTTTTAAAACGACGGCAATGATGAATGATCAGCAAGTAATACAGTTTACAAACACAGCAAACATGCATTTTAAAATTAAAAATAAGTGCATGCTTCACTTACCAATTTTAGCTCTGTTTTTGATACTTAAGTTAAAATTTGAAAGAAGAAAGGGATGACAAGTGGGTGATGGTACATTTGATTACAAAAATGTTTTATAAAAATATAGAGCCTAATATTTAACTAAAAAAAAAGAAAAATTAGTTTAAATTCATATTTTGTTTTGTTTTGTTTTACTTTACACTAATATATAGGCAACAGTACACAATGACTGAATTTAAATTTTTTTTGGATAAACTGCTTAATTTGAACTAATTTGTTTATGAAAACATATACAAAAATGTTTTATAATACAAAAATGATTGACAAAAATATAACAAAATATTTATTTACACTGAAATAAGTTAACTACATGGAAATAAATTAACTTAAGAAATAAATTCAATTAAAATAAATTCTAAAAAAATGACAAAAGCATGTATAACAAAGCATTAAAATCACGATCTTGCCATCAAAATCATTGCAAATATAATATGAAAATTTTGTCTTACACAATCATCCACACAAACTATATCATATTATATATTTAACTATTTGGACTAAAGTACTGTTTAATTATGACTGTATTGACATGAAACATGATGTCTGGAAGAAGAGGTGAATGCATCTGATCAGGCATTACACGCAGTTACCCTCTTGCATCATAAACTTGGCATTTTTGTGCCCTTGAAGTGCATTGTGGGAAGGGACGCTAGTCGAAAGGTCATTCCAAATGAAAGTGAGAATGAGAGAAACAGAGGTTTAGTCTGACTGAGCTGAGCTCTTTCTTACCTGAATGTGCAGCCGTCGTGTTGCAGCTTCAGGGCAGGTTTAGTCTCTTCTCCACTGAACTCTGCAGCAGATCCTCTTCAGCCTGTAGCTGTTCCACTCACTGACTGACTTCATCATTTACGCTCCAGTGAAGCATTTCATACTAACAACAAAGCTGTAAATGATAATCAACTGGTGCTGATCTTTAGTAGGACATTTGTTGCTAAAACGCTGGGTTTAAGAAGGTCAGGTTTCAAAACAGGGAAATAACTGGACAATATGTTTTCAAAATAAAAGTACAAATTATTTGTGACCCTGGACCACAAAACCAGTCTTAAGTGTCAATTTTTCTAAAATTGAGATTTATACATCATCTGACAGCAGAATAAATAAGCTTTCCATTGATGTATGGTTTGTTAGGATCGGACAATATTTGGCTGAGACACAACTATTTGAAAATCTGGAATCTGAGGGTCCAAAAAAAAATCAAAATATTGAGAAAATCGCCTTTAAAATTGTCCAAATGAAGTTCTTAGCAATGCATATTACTAATCAAAAACGAAGTTTTGATATATTTATGGTAAGAAATTTTCAAAATACCTTCATGGAACATGATCTTTACTTAATATCCTAGTGATTTTTGACATAAAAGAAAAATTAATAATTTTGACCCATACGATGTATTTTTGCTACAAATATACCCCAGCGACTTAAGACTGCTTTTGTGCTCCAGGGTCACATTTAGTCTATAAGCTCACAAAAACATTCATATTCTGTTTTTACCAATATTTCATTAATTACATTATGTTTATTGCCCTTGGGGCAATTAATTCAGACTTTCGTATATATGAAGCACCACGAAAGTCTGAATTAATTCCCCCAAGAGGATTAATAAAGCTCTAAACTAAACTAAACTAAACTAAACTAGACTAAACTAAACTAAACTAAACATTCATTGTATGCAATTATAATAATAATGAATGAATGAATGATTGAATAAATGATTAAACAAACAAACAAACAAATAAATAATTTTTCTTAATATGTGGAGGGCAAAACCTAATAAATAAAATAAATAAATACAGAAAAGAATAAATAAAAGAAAAATAATACAAACATTAATGAATGAATAAATTAAAATTATTAAATTTTAATAAAATATAATAAAATGAATTGTTTTATCAGACATATTAAATATGAATATTTTATGTCTTCATTTATTCATAATATGATTCATATAATTATGCATATTGGAAGTTAAGCAAAGTAAAAAAAATATAAAATATAATTTTCTAAACTACATAATATACACGTTTATGATGATTATATGCCTAAAGTGAGGCTGTTGTCCTGTGAGCTCTGATGAAGCTCTGTAAGCGTGTGTTTGTGCTGAAGTACGGGAGTTTCTGTGTGTTTGCTGACACATCTACAGCATTACTGATGGTCCTATCACAAAGCAGCGCTGCTCGCTGATACATTACCGCTATTTGTGCTAAGATACCTAAAGAAGACTTTGGCGAAGTGGAAGTCATCCTTCCATTTAGACAGTTTTGCCTCCTGCAGTATTTGTGCTGGATGACAATCTAGATAACATGCATTAGCAGAGAGAAGAGCTCAGAGGAGTTTCTGAGAAAGGTTATCATCAAACACCATTTGTTCAGATATGCCACTGTACTGATAACCACAAGAGAGAGAGTGTGCAATTGCTTCTCAAAGTTCCTCAAGAAAGGTCTCGGGAGGCCAACGCTCTCCCGAATCCTCAAGGAAGAATTTTGCTAAGAAGTTATTATGAAAGATTTGCAGCCTGTGATCAAAATGTAAGACATGTCTGAATACGGTTTAAGGGCCCGATTTGGGTCATTGTTATTTTTTTTCTTGCAATAAAGTAATTAAGATTAAGTAATTTAATTTAAAATAAAATGCATGCAATTTAAAATGTAATTTAATTCTGTTAAATGTATAAAAATATAGTCTAGAGAGTCGGGGCTAATTTAAAATGTAATTTAATTCTATTAAATAGTAATAATTCTTTAAAACAATAAATAAATAAATAAAATAAAAATAAACTAACTGACTAGATTAGACTAGATTGGGGCTATAGTTGCAATTAAAAACAAACAAACAATAAATAAATAACTAGAGTAGATGTTTGGGGTGAGTTGCAATTTTATTTGAAATTTTATTTTAAAAATAAGACAAACAAACAAAGTAGTCAAGGGCTATAGTTGCAAATTTGAAATTTCATTTTAATAATAATAATAATAAAAACCTAGCCTAGATAGTTGGGGTTATTGTTATTTAATCTAAACAAACAAACAAACAAACAAACAAACTATAGTCAAGGCTAGATAGTTGGAATTAGTTGCAATTTTGAAATTTTATTTAATTCTATTCATTTTAAAATATAAATAATAAATGCATTAAATAAAATCTATAATGTACTCATGGCTAGATATGGGGCTAGTTGCAATTTTATTTAGTTTAAAGAAAGAAAGAAAGAAAGAAAGAAGACCGTCTTACCTTAAACCCGCTCTGAATAAGCTGTCATCAGTCCACCATTGTGTCGACTCCGGTGCAGGGGAGGGCAAGTATGTCTCAGATTAAGCGACTGAGGTTTTTTGTTGTTGGATGTAGTAATGAATAAGTCGTCATTTACTCCCGACATCTGAGCTGCTGAAGACGCAGAGGATTAACATTACTTTCGCTTTGAAGTGAATGCGCCGATCTCGATCTGCCTAAATGCGTCTATGTTCACGCGAATCATTCGTGATCCAGCTTCATCTACAGAAGAAGTGAGTATAAGGGTTTTTAATGAATCTTTGCAAATCGCCTTTCCTAATAATGTGCTAGTTAACCAGTTTCGCAGCTGGAGTTTACAGTCTGCTCATCACATGGAAGAGAGGGGCAGGGTCAGCAGAGCTCATTAGCATTTAAAGCAACATGGCCTAAAGGTAAAAAGGGTGTTTTTTACACTACCATTGAGAAATTTTAACCAAAGTATGTTATAGACTTTTCATAAAGACCCTAAAGAATCATATCAACTTGTGGAAAATGGGCATCCGATGACCCCTTTAACAGATGAAAAATGAACAGTACCTTTTTAACTTCAATTTTAAAAGCACACCAATTCATCCTCTGTTTGTGGAAAGTGTTAGTAATGCTTACTGTTCATTATTAACAGATTCTGAAGAGCTTGATATAATATGCTTTGACTCTTCTCTTCTCTGTCCTGATCACACCTCATCATTCAACACTTTCACTGTTCATCCTCGCCTGTAGCTCTTACATTCACTGATGTCTACAGTGAGAGCTAGATGAGAGACTGTATCATTTATGCTCCATTGTGTAAACGCTTCATCCGGACAATGAAGTCATAGATGATAATCAATTGGTATTCATCCTTAGTCGCTGCTGCACAAATGTTGGTCTGATGCTAATATCATCGCTGCGAGATAAAGAGGCACTTGAGCAGGACAGTCACATTCACCAGCCAAAATATTCAGCTATCACACATTAAAACCACATCAGTCTTTGAGAGATGAAAGCATGAGAAAATCTTACTATTGAGAGAAAACATTAGCATTAGCATTAGCATCCCAAATCAACCTCAGAGATGTTAAAGGAGCTGATGTGAAAGTGCAAGAAGCAAGCTTTTTATTTTTTATGTAATTTTACATCAAATGAGCTGTGATTTTAATAAATATGGTTAAAGAAAAAGTGGTTCTGACATTATTTAATCCACTTTCATTTAAAAAGTCATCCAGTGAGTGAAAGTCAAGAACCGGATCAGTCCAATTTGTGAACAAGTCTCTTGTTGAATGAATCACTGAGTCAGTGAGTTGAACTCGGGAATCGGATCAGTCTGATTTTTGAACAAGTCTTTTAGACTGAATCACCGAGTCTGTGAGTTGAACTTGGGAACCGGATCAGTCTGATTTCTGAACAGGGGCCGTATGTATAAAGCCGCTCAGAGTAAAATTTTAGTCCTAAGTGTGTCAAAATTCTAAGAATGACGTCATTTTACTCTTATTCCTAGACTTAAGAATAAGAGTGATTTATAAAGGTTCCTAAGTGTTAAGACTAGGTCTCAGCTCCTAAATTATTTAAGAGAGCTGAAGAGGTCTCCTAACCTAGTTAGGAGTGACAAGATGGCAGCAAAGAGGAGGAGACAAACACTTTCCAGCGAAAATATGACATATTGGACTTGTATATGATAACATGAAGTTGATAAAACGATACAAACTTGATTGTCAAGATCAAAAAGTCTTTTTTTTTTTTTTTTTTTGTAACTGACATAGTAAGAAATTTAATAACCTCTTCCACTCAACAAGTCAATGCTCTAACTGCAGAAATGAAAGTAGTAATTACAAAGCAGGGTCTTACATATTATGACACTAACCCCACCAAACATAACAGTGGCCAAAAGTGATGTGGAGTTTTTTTTTTATGACCCCCACATTTCACTTAAACCATCAAAATACCAAGGGAAAAAAAACACAGACTAGTGTTGCAAACTGCTTTCAATTGAAATTAGCTAAAACTGGTAACTTAATGTTGCTAGATGACCTCATAAAGGTGAGTTCACTGATCTATATTTATATTTATTGGAGTGTCTAATTACACTAAGTGCAAATAGCCTGCCTTGTTGGTAGAGGCTATTTACACTAACTCCACCCACCAACATATGATTGGGCGAGTCAAAATTACAAAAGACAGTCACCAGTCATCAGCTCTAGTGGCACAGATGATAAAATGTGTGTTGTACACCTTTTGATGCGATTGACCTAGGGTTCGAATCCGCCTTTTGGCAAAAAAAAAAAAAATTCTCCCTTTTCAAATTTCACATCACATCAGAAAAGCATTTATTTTCAATAAAAATGAAGGAAATAATCAAAAAGTTGAAAATAATGTATCGGGTAGGCTTAGGGTAGGTAGGGAGGGCTTTACTGTCCCAATAAGGTGGCATCCATTTAATAATTTGAATTAAAATTAAAATTTACACTCAACTTATTATTGCATAGCCTACTGGTTTATAATGTACTACAATACTGAGGTGCAGATAATTGCCACTATTTGCAATAAGTAGTATAAATAGCAGAAAATCCTGCTATTTTAACATAGTGTAAATAGAATCTATAGCTATTTGCACTTAGTGTAAATAGCATATCACTAAAAAAATACTGCTATTTTCACTTAGTGTAAATAGCATCTATCGCTAAGAAAATATGCTATTTTCACTTAGTGCAAATAGCCGCTGCCTATATTTATACAGATCAGTGAACTCGCCTTTATAACATCATGGGAGAGTCTCGGAATGTAGATAAGGTTTGTCCAAGAAATTGATTTTGTTGCTAGGCTTTTGAAAAAAGTCTCTAAAGGGGTGAGGAAGTTACTAAATCTAGTGACAAAATCAGTAAATTGGCAATATTGGCACATTGACTACAACATAAGTTATTAATATTTCATTGGTCCTCTTGTTTTTGCATGTGTTCATAATTTCTTTGTATGACAGCATGGCCAAAAATTATGGCCGCATGTTTCATTACATTATTATCACAAATAAAACAACTGACTCGGAGCAACTATGCAATATGCTTAAAAAATCTTGAACTTTTTTTTTTTTAATTAAGGGTGAAGATGTCTAATTGCCTAGGCCGGACATCATTTTTGGCCACTATTACAGTATATGGCAGTTTATTGACTTTCCAACTGACCGCCAAACCAAACCAAAAACAAGCCACTTTTATGAGGATTGCGGGCTTTCCTGGAGTTGTTTATGGAACTCATGTTCACATCATTGCTCTAACTATAAATGAGGAGACATACCAATAGAAAACAAAGCATCAGTCATAATTTGTGATCATTTTGCACAATGCAAAGCGTTTTTAAAATAATACATTTAAATATTAAAATATTTCAGTGTCTTAATTAAATGATTTTATTGTAGTTACATTAAATGATCGTTGTAGTGCTGCTGTGACTTCACATGAGCAGGCTCACTATTGGCTGATTCAGAGATCGACTTCAGCCATTTTGTGTTGACATCATTGTAGTCCTTAGTTCACAACACTTAAGTGTCACCTCAGTCAACACTTAGGAATCAGTCTTAGACTTTATTGAAAGCTGTTTTTAGCTTCTTTATAAAAGTTTCCTACTCTTAGAAAATAATTTTTTGACACTTAAGTCAAAGCTTAAGATTATACTTAAGAGCATTTCTGAGAAGTTTTATACATACGGGCCCAGGTCTTTTAGACTGAATCACTGAGTCAGTGAGTTGAACTCGGAAACCGGATCAGTCTGATTTTTGAACAGGTCTTTTAGACTGAATCACTGAGTCAGTGAGTTGAACTCGGAAACCGGATCAGTCTGATTTTTGAACAGGTCTTTTAGACTGAATCACTGAGTCAGTGAGTTGAACTCGGAAACCGGATCAATCTGATTTGTAAACAAATAATTTAGACCGAATCACTGAGTTAGTGAATTGAATGCAAGAATCAGATCAGTCCATTTTGTGAAAATAACTTTTAGACCAAATCGCTGAGTCAGTGAGTTGAACTTGAGAACTGGATCAAGGCTGCGTTTCCCAAAAGCATCGTAAGCCTAAGTTGATCATAGCTCCATTGATTTCAATGGGTCTACGATGTACTTAAGCTTACGATGCTTTTGGGAAACGCAGCTCACTCCGTTTTGTGAACAAATCTTTTAGACACAATCTCTGTGTCAGTGAGTTCAACTCGAGAACCGGATCAGTCTGATTTCTGAATAAATCTTTTAGACCAAATCAAACCCTGCGTCCCAGTGTGCATACTATCCACCCTATCTGCCCTAAATAGTAATGAAAATGACTAATATCACGTAGAATTTAGGATGGATAGTATACACACTGGGACGCAGGCACTGAGTTAGTGAGCTGAACTTGTAAACGAGATCAATCTGTTTTATGAAAGAATCTTTTAGACCAAATTCCTGAGTCAGTGAGTTTAACTCGAGAACTGGATCACTAAATCTTTTAGTCAATAAGTTAATTTCCAGAATCAGATCAAAAGAATCATGTGTTTGTTGATGAATCAGTGGTCACTATTAATAAGTCAATATTTTCAGTGAGAATGCTAATGTTGTATGGATTGGTTTTATGATATTTTAATGATACTTCTAATGCTTGACAGCCTCAGTCCTCATTGACTTTCATTATTTAAAATAGCAGCCAGGTTATTCTTATATGGTATAACATGTTTCATTAATATTTAGGATATTACATTGGAAATTGTTAAGGCAGATATGATCAAATTCAAAATCTGACTTGTGATTAAATAATAATTAAATATTTGATATATTGGCAATTATAAATAATGCACATTTTAGTTTATATTTGTTACAAACAGACACATTCCTTAAGGTTTTCGGCTGTGCGGTGTGTGTGTGTGTGTATTTACACTGAACTCTGTTTTTAAAGGTTCAGCTGGTTTAAAGACACCTGACAACAGGTCAAACTATGACGATGGAGCTTCTTTGAGATTTCATATGACAGCTGATGGATGTTTTCAGACAGCCTCCTGCCCTCAGGATTGCGTTATCATCTTGGCAAGGTCAGGAACCGTACAGTCATAACACGACCACAGGTTGACATATTAAAAATGACGAAACCATGGGAAATGGGTAAACCATGGAAAAATTCCAAGGCCAACTTTTGATTGTCTGATAACATCCTCATTTCTTGTGTGTGAGAACCTATATATTATTTGAAATGTACATATCATTATCATTAATAATATTCTTTAAATAATATTAGAATTACATTAAAACTATTCATATTATTCATTTGATTATTATTTAAATGATTACAAATATTAAATATTTTATTTTTGGTACATCATTTCTATGTTTTAATTTAAAATTATATACACACATTAAATACTGGACATGTAACCTAGTATTCTGACAAGTAACTTGTATTATGCAAGACCTGCTTAACCATCAAAAACAGCTAATATTTAAATAATATGTAAATATCATAAGTATTATTAATAATATTACTTAAATATTTATTATTATTATTATTTAAAAGATGATACAAATTAAAAAATATTTTTGGCATTATTACATAATTTCTGTTTTTAATATAACATCTTATACTTACATAAAAATTTTTTGGACATGTAACAGTATTTTTAGTATTATGCATTATGCATATAAATATTTAATTGAAATGTAAATATTATTATAAATAATTATATTATTTAAATATTATTAGGATTATATTAAAAGCATTAATATTAAAAAGATGATGATAATGATGATGATGATGATAATACTAATTATAATAATTATTTAAAATACTATAAATTTTTATTTTTTGGATCATTATATAATTTCACTGTTTTTAATATAACATATACACACATTAAATATTATTTTTCAGACATGTAACTGTATTCTTGTAAGTAACGTCTTGTATAATACCGTAGTACATGAATATGGTAATCATTCATATATATACAATATGTATTTTAATATTTAATGTATGAATTTAATATTTAAATAACACTTTGCTTTAATTAGCTTCAAGCAAAATATGAATTGTAGACATTTCTTTATCTTCCAAAAATGTATCAAAAATGTGTTCAATTCAAGTGTGTATCTCTAGTCATAAAGGTTGTACTTCAGAGTATGTGTTAATATGACATTTAAAATGCAAATGAAAAAAACTGAATACATTTGGTGCTGAAATAAAGATATTCACCTGCAGGCCTGTGAGTGAAAAGCACTGGAAAAGTGTTCATGATAATTAGTACAAGACAGAATTAGTGCCACACCATTTGAAGCACAAAACAGAATGTCAGTGAATTCTTCATCATTCATTAGTTTGAGTAATTGCAAACAGCTTTCAGATAACACAGACTAAACCAAAGTCACTTATCAGAGCAAATGTTATTGCACTCTCCAGTCACGGGCAGAATTATTTCACCGTTCGCTCTGGATTACAGAAGACGAGCAGAAGTTGAAAGCGAGGCCTAATGCATACTGCAGAAATCATCTGCTTTATTCACAGCGCTGTGAGAAATTCACACCGCGAGGAAAGTGTGGTAGAGACTTTAATCACGCTAAATGATTGAAAGCCTCTAACAGCGATGCTGCGTTTCTGAAGCTTAAGTCAATCAATAAGTAAAGAACGGGGAAAAGAAAGTCCAGAAATGTATCGCTCTCATGCAGCACGCGCAACTTCTTAAGAATCTCTTACTCTGAGAGCTGATAGTTGAAGACTGAAATAGAAACGAGCGCTTGTGGGTAATTAGATGTAATTAGCTTCAGTCGGTCCAGATGATTGGTATCCACCTGTCAGGAACCTCAGCTTGAGAAAGCACTCAATTACATCTGTCTTCTGCCCTTCAGAGGGACAATGATCCAGTAATTACAGCGGTACAGCTCTGTTTTTTTCTCTTAATTATCTATCAGAAATATCTAAAGGTGAGATACTGTATATTCAAAGCAATATTTACATTCATATTAAATCAACACACAATAAAGTCTAGGCGCTGATGGAGATACAGTGATGCTAGCAGATATATACAGTATAGTATTAAATGATTACTATATTCAAGTACCATGGTATTTGCATAACAATATAAATTATTTTAAGGATACCATGTTTTACAGTGCATCCGGAAAGTATTCACAGCGCTTCACGTTTTCCAAATTTTGTTATGTTACAGCCTTATTCCAAAATGGATTCAATTCATTATTTTCCTCAAAATTCGACAAACAGTACCCCATAATGACAACGTGAAAGAAGTTTGTTTGAAAACTTTGCAACTTTATTAAAAATAAAAAATGAAGGGGAAAAAAAATTACATATACATAAGTATTCACAGCCTTTGCCATGACACTCAATATTGAGCTCAGGTGCAGCCTGTTGCCTCTGATCATCCTTGAGATGTTTCTACAACTTGACTGGAGTCCACCTGTGGTAAATTCAGCTGATTGGACGTGATTTGGAAAGGCACACACCTGTCTATAAGGTCCCTATTGCATGTCAGAGCACAAACCAAGTCATAAAGTCTAGGAATTGTCCAAGGAATTGTCTGTAGACCTCCGAGACAGGATTGTATTGAGGCACAGATCTGGGGAAGGGTACAGAAAATATTCTGCAGTATTGAAGGTTCACAGAAGTATGCGGTCTCTGTTACCCTTAATGGAAGAAGTTTGAAACAACCAGGAGTCTTCCTAGAGCTGGCCTCCTGGCCAAACTGAGCAATTGATGGAGAAGGGCTTTGGTTAGTGTGGTGACGAAGAACCTGATGGTCACTCTAGTTGAACTCCTTGATCATATATGGAGATAGGAGAAACCTACTGAAGGACAAACATCACTGCAACACTCCACCGATCTGGGCTTTATGCTGGTGTGGCCAAATTCAATCCTCTCCTCAGTGAAGATACATGAAAACACACTTGGAATTTGCAGAAAAGCACCTAAAGGACCCTCAGACTCTGAGAAACAAGATTCTCTGGTCTGATGAACCTCAGTTCTAAGCATCATATTTGAAGGAAACCAGCTCTGCTCATCACCTGCAGAGTACTCTCCCAAAAGTACAGTGTGCTGGTAGCAGCCTCATGCTGTGGGGCTGTTTTTCAGCGGCAGGGACTGAGGGACTCGTCAGAGTAGAAGAAAAGCTCAATGCACCAAAATATAGAGAGCGCCTTAATGAAAACCCAGTCCAGAGCGTTCAGAACCTCAGACTGGGCAGAAGACTCACCTTCCAACAGGACAATGACCCTAAACACACAGCAAGAGTGGCTTATAGACAACTCTGTGACTGTCTTTGAGTGGCCCAGCCACAGCCTGGGATTGAACCCAATCAAATATTTCCAAATATTTTCCTAATATCCTGAAAATGTGCATCTACTCCCATCCAACCCGACAGAGCTTGAGAGGTGAAGAGATGAGGAGAAGAATGGCAAATAATTGCCAAATGACGATGATCAAAGCTTGTCGCATCATATCCAAAAAAGACTTGAGGCTGTAATTAGTGACAGAGGTGCTTCAACAAAGTATTAAGCAAAGGCTGTGAATGCTTATGAATGTGATTTCCCCCCCCCCCCATTTTTATTTTTAATAAATTTGCAAAGATTTCAAACAAACTTTTTTTTTCACATTGTCATTATGGGGTATTGTTTGTAGAATTTTGAGGAAAATAAAGAATTTAATTTCTCAATGTATTGTATTTCCTTCTGGAGCATCAGTGAATGTTTGAACCTTTTTTAACAGTTGTGTTTGAGTCTCTCAGTTGTTCTCAGTGTGAAAAGATGGATCTCAAAATCATACAGTCACTGCTGGAAAGGGTTCAAATATGCAAAAGATGCTGGAAAACTGAAGAATCTGCAGGACATGGAGGATTTTTCTGAAGAACAGTGCTCAGTTTAACTGTTCAGAACAAACAAGTGACTCATGAACAACCATCATAAAACAAAACAAAAAAAACAGTCGTGGATCATCCAGGTAACCACACAGTATTAAGAACCAAGGGTTCACAAACTTTTGCAGGGGGTTATTTTAATAATTTAAGCTATTTTTTTTTTTGTCTTGTGGACTATATGTAAACATCTTTTATGTAAAACATCTTACTCAGGACAGTACTAAATAAAAAATAACATGCATTTTGTGTGATCTCTCTTATTTTGTTAAAATTACTCACATTTTCACAGATTCTGCAAGGGGTTCACAAACTTTCAAGCAGCACTGTATATATATGGTTTTATATTAATTCTACTTAAAATGTTATGCTTTACATTAAATAATAAAAATAAATGCTAAATTCTATTCATTCATTCATCAACCTAGGGGTTTTTGCAGGTTTAAGTGGGTTCCCAGAGGAACCTGTCTGGTGGTTTAACTGCTTGGCAGGTTGGTCTCTCTTTTCTCAGCAGGGATTTAACAACAGGGTTACACTAACATGACTATACTAGCATCCCTAGAAGTTATTGAAGTATCACACTCAAGGATCACAATCACAGACATCTGAGAAAGATGGAGAACTCAGTCAACAGAGTTTGGCGTGATTCAGATAGACTGAACCACTTTCATCCCGAAGCAAGCAATAAAAGAACCGCAGTTCACTACTGTTAAAATGCAATCATATATAAAGCCAGCGTAATACCAACATTTTTCTGCCTCGGGGGGGAAGCGAACTTGACTGGATTAGATAAGGCGCCTCACCTGCGGCAGCGCGAGCGGGTTAAGACTCAGTTAGCGCGACTGATCCCGGTGAGATCTTTGATTCTCTCGGTGTCACTATACTATCCTCCCCTGCCTTCTACCGGCGTAAGATGGGGGAATAAACGGCTCAGACCAGCACTGAGTGGATAAATGATTGAACTAGCAGACAACTTGAGAGGAGATTATCCAATGCAATGAGCTCTGGGTGGGTCACATACATTCTGGCTGTGTGCATGAGAGAGGAAGTACTTTATCGGTCTGTGAAGGAGAGAGAGAGAGAGAGAGAGAGAGAGGGGGGGGGGGGGGGTTACTAGCCGGAAATAATGAATGGCTTTGCTAGCGCTTGATGCATGGGCGGAATTCTACAGGTGCTAATGCATAGATATGATTTATAATTCAGCAGATATGACAGCAGTGTCACTGTGAAGGGATTATATTAGCATTACAGGCGTGTCTAAAAATAATGTTATCATCAACACGTTTCTTGATTAGTTAATCTCAGCAGTTTTCAAAAGGGTTTCACATGTAATAGACCGCAACAGTCAAAATTGCATTTGTTTTCTTCATTGGGAAATTGATTTTTAAGGATAACTGATAACCCTTTAAAGGGGTCATCAGATGCAAAATTCACTTTACATGTTGTTTGAACATAAATGTGTGTTGGAAGTGTGTGTACACATCCATCCTATAATGATAAAAATCCGCCCAGTGGTTTTTTAAAATCCCTATTTTAAAATCCCCTTTCTCAAATTAGGCTGTTCTGCGGTTCCTGTCAGAATGACGTAGTTCTGTACAGGCCCCTCCCACGATAGTTGATTGACAATACCATCTTACCTTAAACCCGCCTTGAGTGAGCTGAGAGTTGTCCGCCATTGTGTTGACTTCGGTGCAGGGGAGGGCAATAATGTCTCAGATTAAGCGATTGAGTTTTTTTTTTGTTGGATGTAATGATGAACATAGCAGTTGTCATTTACTCCTGACATCTGAGCTGCTGAAGACGCAGAGGATTAACATTACTTTCACTTTGAAGGGAATCCGCCAATCCTCGATCTGCCTAAATGCGTCTATGCGCACGTGAATCATTCGTGGTCCAGCTTCATCTACAGAAGTGAGTATAAGGGTTTTTTATGAATCTTTGCAAATCAGCTTTCCTAATAATGTGCTAGTTAGCAAGTTTTGCGGCTAAATGCGGCTAAAGTTTACAGTCTCATGAGAACGGCTCGTCACACAGAAGAGAGGGGCGGGGTGAGCAGAGCTCATTAGCATTTAAATGAACGTGCGAGGGCTTGCTATGAACAGAGCTGATTTTGACAAGGTAAAAAGTTTTTGAAAAGGTGTTTTTTACACTACCATTGAGAAATTTTAACCAAAGTATGTTATAGACTTTTCATTAAGACCCTAAAGAATCATATCAACTTGTGGAAAATGGGAATCCCATGACCCCTTTAAAGACAGACCTGTTTTGAGCTCAGAGGTTGTTAATCGATGGTAGGCTATATGCTTTTGTTGAAGCCATCTGTTCATATTCAATTTATTTTTAAAATAAACATGTTCAAGAGAATTTATGGTGAGAATTACATTACCCATGACGCTGTGCAGAAAATTCCACCAATCAGAGAGTTGCAGTGTGTGTATACACATATATATATATATATATATTTTTTTTTTTTACCATGTTTTGTGATGGGTGCATGAGGATTTTGGATAGCCATTAAAGGACAGCTTTGATCATATAGATGTTCACACTCCCGAGTCGAACTCACAAAGTCTGAACTACCGAGGATGCAAGTCTGAAATTTGCATACTTTGTATTGAGAAATGCACGCAGACCTACGTCACCAGACTATTTACCAAATCTTCTCGGTACTTTAGACCATGATGGAAATGCAGACAGCAACAGGTCTGGGGGGGAAAAAGTTCCTGGGACAAATTGTTCCAGGTAATTTCGGTGGAAAAGCAGATTAAGATGCAACTTCCCAGAAATAAAGGAGGTCTTGCGGTTCCAGATGTTTGTCTGTACCAGGCTGCATAACCACTATAAAATATCTGTTTGAAAAGGAGGTGTCGTTATCATTTGAATAATTGAGGGCTAAATTTAAGTTACTCCAAAATAGCTTCTTCAGGTATTTGCATATAATGAGCTTTGTGCAGAAACATATCATCCCTGGATTTTTTTCTTGCACCACTCCAGCAGAACAGATGATCCTGGATAATAGATCTAAGAGGTCACTAATAAAGCAATGTTATTAAGCACTTTTGCAAGGAGCAATCAAATCAAAGTAAATAGAGGCACCCTAGCTATTTGGGAGCAAGATTTGGGGCTGTCAATTGATGTAGGTACTTGGACACAAATTTGGCAGTGTGTTGGAAATATAGGCTCAATTTGTATATCAATTTGTAATAGAACTAAAGAGCTATTTTGAACATTTACAAATTACTCCATTACACAGGCATACGTTTAACCCAAATTATTCTTTGTGCTGTCTAAAGTGCAAAGAGGGTGACTTTGTGCACTGCACTTGGAAATGTGTACATATTAAAGCTGCTAATAAGAATATAAAGAGCATTTCAAACAGGAAGTTAATTAATCTCCTTACGTATGCTGCCCGTAGGAGTATTTTTCTTAAGTGGATCTGTCAGAATAGCATAAAGTATTATTTTCTTTCACTGGAATACATTACCCTTGGTCAAAAGGGGAAATTGATGTGTTTTATCAGACATGGACTCCTTTCTTCAAGTATATATGTCCCAAGATTTCATGTACCTTTTAGCAAAACCTTGGCAGGATGACATTAACTTTTTTTTGAAGTTGTGGTTTATGTTGGAATGTACTGTACTTGTGGAATGTATATGCGGTCACTGTTTTGTCTGTTTTTTTTTTGTTTGTTTGTTTTGTAAAAAAAATCATTGAGAAAAAAATGCCTATGGGAAAAAATATTGAAAAAAAAAAAAAAAAAAAATTCAGAAACCAATGCGGCTAAAAATGCGGGTGGGCACTAATGCACTCCATACTTATGCTGCATTCCAGTTGTACTCAGAAGTCAGAAATTCCTAGAAGGAACTTTAAGAGTTCTGACTCAGAATCTCTAAGAAATCATGACAACTGCAACTTCAGAATCCAATATGGCTGCTTAGTGCGTCAGCAGTAGAAAAAAATGGCAATATATTGTTTATTAGCACTTATGTTTGCCTGTGTCTCAAACTCAGTGGTGCACAAAGTAACTTCTATTCAACCTCTATTTGTGGACATGATCTTATGGTGCTATCTGTAAAAAATACCACTTTTTATGTGGTTTTATTCGACTAGTATTGCTAAAAATCGACACGTCCACTTGGGTGTATGTAAATGGAACGCAGCATTATTTCATATGCACAGATGTTACACACAAAGCAGTGGGCATTTACACTGATGTCTTTAATTAAAGTGAAAATGGCCTTTAATTTGTAAATTATGACAGTTTTTGATGTAGCCTATACATATCCAACTAATGTTGTAACCTCACCACAGGAAACAATATAAAACTTTAAAGAATGCAGTTCATGCCCCTTTTAATTGCATCCAAATGCATCGATTTCTCCAGGTAAACAACAGCAGGATTCACTAAGTTAAGTAAGGTTCAGTTAATTAGGTGTTTACGGCTCTTTTCACACAGTTCCATTGCTTTCAACCACTAAAGTTTGTGTTCTTTGAAGAATCAATCGTATACTGATATATATATATATTAATCTTCTTCAATTAGATTTATGTCCCTTAGGATGATTTTTGAAGAGACCTTGTCTTTAAGGATGGTTTATAATAAAAATAAATAATATAAATCAAACCTTTCCCTTATTTTTAAGACTGTTCTCCAGAATTTTATTGTGTTTTACCTACATAGATAGATAGATAAATTTTTTTACTTACTATGTCTGCATGTGTGTGTGTGTGTGTGTGTGTGTGTGTGTATATATATATATATATATATACACACACTTATACACTCCACAAAGTGTTAAAGTACACTTACTGTACAAACGACTCCTTATTAATAACTCATAAAAGCATCAGTTTTCTCACCATATGAAGCGTATAAGTGACATTACATCTTACTTTTTATAATTAACTACAGCGCAGCCCATATGAGTTGTCACTTCTTTTTTTTTTTGCATACATGATGTTAAACATGAATAGAATAGAATAGAATAGAATAGAATAGAATAGAATAGGCTTTATTGTCCCATTCCTGGGAAAGTTGTCTTGGACACCATGAATAGATACAAAAAAAAACCCCCTTAATTAATAGATAATACATATCACAATGTTTCCCCAACTGATTGATTACATTGAGAATTGCAAACATTTTTTGTATTACAAGTTTTCTGAAATGCTATATTTAAATAAGCAAATAAGCAAAAGGCATTGTCTAATTAAATATGCACTGATTTACATACATTTTGAGAACAAATCTTTGAAAGCTATATTAAGTCAGGTTCAAAAATAGTTTTTGCACAGAGGATTTTGTATATCTCTTTTTATCATGCTATAAATCAGAAAATACTGAAATAAATATATATTTATTCACTATTTTTAAGGAATAAAATGTTGTATAAAATCAGACAAATTTTATATGAACAAACCACTCTGTAAAAACCTTCAGAATTTGGACAGGAAAAAAAAAAACTTTCAAGTTCGGTATGCATAAGTGCTGCTGAAACAGTGGGAAAAAAACACTCATCTTCAGAAAACAAATTTTAAAGATACTTATTGTAACTGAAATCTACAGATGCAAATAGATAAAGTGCAATAAAAGTGTATTTCAGATTTTTTCTTTCCACTAGTTTGAAACAACACTTTATAAAAAGCCAAAGAGCGAAAAATCTCAAAACTAACCAATGCATGAAAAAAACAAAAACAAAAAAATACTGTATGCATTCATTGCAAGGTTTGAACCAGCAACCTTTTACCCCCAAACTTCAACCACTACGAAATGCCACTCTATTACTGTTAGGATGACTTCTAGAGAACAAAATCCAAGATTGGAAATAAATCAAGCGTGCCGGATCTGAAGGACATAACATTTTTACAAAGTGAAATGTCTTTAGAATCATCTTTTGCGTTGAGGATTGGCAAAACATATGATTACCACAACAGCTCTTGAATCACTGCAGTTGTGTGCGTTCATGCCAAACACAAACCATCAAACGCGCTCTTAATGGCCCGTTGTCCGTCAGAAGAGACCATTGAAGCGACTGCAAGGATTCAGTCAAAGTCCCTCCTCTCCAAACCAAGCTATAAATAGTTCTGATAAACCTTAAAGTATTTAAAGAGACAAGATAATGAATCGTTCTTTACCTGCATTTCACAGCACTTCAATCACTGTCACACACGCTCAGCGTGAAGGTATTAATATAGACCTGGGAAAGTTCTCCAACAGAGCACCGGCTGTCGTCCTATTCAGCCGAGGCAAATCTCAATTAAATTAACCTGAATAGATGCACGGCGCCATGAAAAAACGACAATTCAGTACCCGGTCCTTTATTTAAAGGAATATGTTGGTGGTGTCGTTACGGATTGGATTCCTCAAGGTGCCACGTTTGCACAGAGCTTGAGGGAATTTCGCCACCCAAATGTAATCAACCAGAAGCACATTTAATTTCCCTCTACACAAGTGAATTAAGGCCGAGACGCGTACGCACAAAGAGGAATATGATAATGGAGAAATTGGGGGAAAATTTCACTGAGGAAAAGTTTTAATGAGATGACGGTCCGAATAATTTGTTTAATAAACTGTTATCAGAACGTACGGTCCGACAGCGTAAAATTACAAGACAATTACGGCTGCAGACCTTCTTTTAACAATTTCATAAAGTTTACAACTTCACAAGTAAGGACTTTAAAAAGGTTAATTTTTCAGTTTGCCACTGGAAAGCGCTTAAAAGTTGTTAAATAATCAGTCAGCTGCACTGAAACATTATTAAAGCGCTGAAGTCTTGTAGCGAGTGATTTTGCTTCTCATTGTACAATATGAGTTTTGGTTTAAGTCAACCGAGACTTTTATGTCAGAATATAAAAATAATTGAAGTTTGGTCATGATTGACAGTGCTCACAGCTTCACTGGGGAAGCATGTCACACTAAGGGTTTGAAGACTGACGTTTTTGACCTAAAATCCCTGATCTGTGACAATTTTCTCTTGTGGCAAAACATGATTTTTAACAACTTATTAATGAGAGCTGAGTTTCTCAAAAGCACTGTAAGACTGTAAGTAGATCGTAGAGATGCTTTTGGGAAGTTCATTATCAGGGTTTCTGCAAGTTTTATGAAGCTAAATTTAAGACTTTTTAATTACCTTTTCAAGACCAAGTAAAGACATTTTTTTTTTTTTGTTTCAAAACAAGTTTTCATGCACCACTGAAAGATATTTTGTTTCTGAAAAATCAAGTCTTCACATCTTAATTTTGCATCTCTAGTAAATGTATCTTGATTTATTTAGACATTTGTATTGGAAAACAACAACAACAACAGACTGACAGCTATTGCTTTTTCTATTGCAATGCATGCAACACTTAAAGCAATGAATTTAGGATTTCTGCTCTGATTCAAGACCTTTATATAAGGCCTTAATTTGTGGAAGTACACAGAAACCCACAGAAGACCCAGATTATTGTCAGTGGTTCTCAACTGGTTTTGCTTTAGAACCCATATTTAGCATATCTTTTGACCAAACACACAAGTTGTTCCCTGGACCCTAAAGCACAGAAATTGACAGAGGTGGGTAGAGTACCCAAAAACTGTCCTCAAGTAAAAGTAAAAGTACTTATAGCAATATTTACTCAAGTAAAATTAAAAGTAATAGTCTGAATAGTTACTTGAGTAAGAGTAAAAAGTATCGGATAAAAAAACTACTCAAGTTACTAGTTACTTTGGACCATATACTGTATATCTATAGTCTATTTTTATTTAGATATATAGATAACATTTATGTAATGTGTGTGTGTGTGTGTGTGTGTGTGTGTGTATACACAGACTGTCGTTTTTTAATAATTTAATGTTTTTTAAATGTAATTTATTCAGTGATGCAAATCTGAATTTTCATCAGCCTTTTTCGCCAGTCTTCAGTGTCACATAATCCTTCAGAAATCATTCCAATATGTTGATTTATTATCAATGCTGTTCTTTTTAGCTTTCTATTCATCAAAGAATCCTGAACAAAATGTCACAGGTTCCAAAAAATATTAAGCAGCAAAACTGTTTCCAACACTGGTAATAAATCAATATATTAGAATGATTTCTGAAGGATCATATGACTCAGCTGATGAAAATTCTGATTTGCATCACTGAATTAAATTATATTTTAAAGTATATTAATTATGTATTATATATGTATATATAGCCTATATATATAACCTCCGACACGGAGAAGAGTGAAAACTCCTCAAATGACCGCTACGAACATCTGAGTAACAAAACAAATGCACATGACAGCTCTTCTTCCGTCTGCTCTGCAAAATGTAAACAAATGTAGCCTATATTTCTGCAAGCGTAAATATTGTGAAAATATCAATATTAATTGTGTCTAGGCAAAGGTATTCCTCCTGGAACAGGTCACTCGCCGCTGCGCAGAGCTAACGCGGGTTTGGCGGGTGTTCATTTCATACTCTGTGACAGCTTATTTAATGTATAAATTATACATTGTATTTAATGTATAAGGTACACGTACAACAAACTGGTAATGTCATAGTGGGATCATGTACTGTAATCGAATGTAGCCTATCTATACCTGTGGAACCGTAGACAGCACACGCGGTGTTCATCTAATAAAGATATTCATAGCTAGCAAACAGATTTGCTTTCAATTGACTGTAGATCCAAAGACACATCTTCAACGCTCTTGATGTTCTTACACTTTCTGTTACAACTCTGAGAACCGCTTCAGACGACTCAGCGCATGAGGCAGGGAACTGAACGAATCATTCAAACTGATTCGCGAACCAATTCACGGGTTTGCTAACTGGTTTGATCAAGCCTTTGAACAGAATTGACTCAAAAGAATGAATCATTCGCGAATGGGCATCGCTCATTGCCCAGAGAAAAGTAGACAGCGCATTTGGAATAAATTGAAGCATTTTTAACTTGTATAGCATTAAGATAAAGTAACGAGAGGAGCGTCGCCCACAGTAACGAAGTAAAAGTACCGTTTTTTTCACTAAAAATGTACTTGAGTAAGAATAAAAGTACCCATCTTTAAATATCCTGTAAAAGTATTAGTTTCCCAAAACATTTACTCAAGTAAATGTAACGAAGTAAATGTAACTCGTTACTACCCAACTCTGTAAATTGCATACTTTTGTTTAGTGTTAAAATGCTTAAATTGTAGAATCAACTGTAAGCAAGATATTCATAACCAGATATATTTAACAGCAACATTGTTTCAACCAATGGCATGAGTAAAATCAAACACAAATGAATAAATTATACATTTCCAAAAATATGCAAATATATTAACAAGTCTTGAGCTGAACATAACCAGTGACAATTATAATTTCTAAATAACTCTTGAATTTCAATGATTCCAGCCATGTGTTCACACTCACTGCAATTAAATATTCTGTTTATTTTATTTGAGCATGAACGGTTTTGGTTTATCTTTTTTAAGGACTTTTTTTTTTTTGAGGACACGCCATGTTTTTCCAAGACTAACTCATCGAAATCATTTAACCAACTTCATTTTTTATGTTGTACAAGATTCAACTCTTACGATCATACTTTAAGTATATACTCCTTTAGAAAATTTAAAAAAAAAACTCTGAAGTAGGTGGAAACTTATTATAGTGTAGAGCAGTTTTACATACATCTTTGTTAATGTCAGTAATTAAAAATACAATTGCTTTATAATGCATTAACTAATATTAACAGATACAACATTTGGTTTTAAAATGTTAAATGTTGCAATCAACATTAAGATTAATAAACACAGTATTGTTCATTGTTAGTTCATGATATCTAATGAAACTAACTGAAAAGTATCAACATAATTATTTCTTTCTCTGCCCTATACGATGCACAATTTCATATGCATTTTCACAGCTGTCCTCAACATTTTTGGGTCATGACTCCCCATTTAACCCGCTACTCTACCATATATATAGTTATGAATAATTCACAACGGTGAAAAAAAAAAAAAAAATCTCCTTCCAGACAGCACATACACCTTCTTTCTCTTGCTCAGAGATGTAGACGTCCACATGCTGTTGAATATTGTGCATTATCTTTTTCTTCAGAGCTGAATCAGATTTTTTCAAAGAGCTCCTCGTTTCTTTAGTTCAAAAGCCCATCTGTGAGGGTACAAAACGCCACGTCAGATAATTAATACGACAAGCTGTAGAATAAAAGAAACAGCAGCTCAGTCAACGAACGTACAGGAACTGTTGGTTTTCGAACAATCAAACATGTCCGTGCGAACATATGCGGAAATCAGACTTATTAGACAGATCAGGAAACAGCACAAACATGCATACGGACAAAACCATCTGCAATTTGATGAAAACAGTGACAGGAACAGGAGGCCCGTGACATACAGCAGGCTAATGAAAACGCATGTCTCATCACAGGACTTCCCCGGCGCTCGGCCCTCTATCTAATGGCACTGCCAGGGCGAAACAGGAAAAACACAAGATGGGAGATCAGGGTTCGGACGGCTGAGACAAATGACAGAGGTTAGGAGTTACACAGAGCATCTTTCATCGTGTCCTTCCCAGCATCCCAGCACTCGGTGAAAGAAAGCAGAGATGAGAAAGAGAAGAAAAATTGAAAGTACTGTAGGGCGCTCATGCTACGTATGCATTAGAGAGGAAAGCAATATGCACTTTTACATTTGATGAATGACTCTGCTGGGATATCTAATCCTCTTCCTCCATCACCTCTCTGGAAAAAAAAGATTAGCGCAGGCTTATTTTAGAATTCAACTCCCTTAGTCAACATCTATTTTATCCATGCAAACGAGATGGGAATTAAAAGTACATTCGCTGAAATATTGCACTATTGGATTTGTAATGAAATGATATTCATTCAGGATTGCCAGACAGTGAGCTGCTGCAAAGATACACTGACTTTTATATTTAATGGCATGAAAAGGCCTCAATTTAATTCCGCTTCTCATCCCGGCAGCTAATAGAAAGCAGGGTTTTAGTGTTAAAAACATGGATAGCAGTGCTGGCGAAGCTGTTCTTAACTACAGCTTACTCAAAAAGTAGTTAAACTCCAGTTAATTTACTCATTTAAAACAGGTGTTAGTCGCAAGACAAGGTGCAAGCAAAAAGAAACATGAGGAAAAACAGCAAAGTAGTATTTTGTCACACTGTAAATAACCTTGTTACTGGAAAGGTAACACTATTTTTAAGTGCTAAGGTAATGTCATGCAACAGAGAATATGGTTAAACAAGTTCACTGTGAAAAAAAACAATCTTAATTGTACAGTGAAAAACTAATAAATCTAACAATGTTTCATGCCATTTTACAGTACAATACTGTTTAATTTAGATTTTTTTTAATGAAAAATTCATCTTATAATAACAGTAAAAAACCGTACATTGATCCAGAATCCCTTGTGTGACAGCTCACATTAGCTGTTCCTAGGGTCTTATGTTGTTAAATGAATGCTTATGGTATTATTTTAGTGTCATTACAAGTGGCGATTTGAGTGTATGACACTTTCTATGTATTAGTATTTAAGTCAGCTTGTGGAAAAGCTGCTTGTGATGAACTTGATTCATTGTGTGGTTTTACCTTTATCACTTGTGTTTTTAAGGTAGTTGTCACTGTATAATTAATTTAGCAAAAAAAGATTTTAGTATTTTAGTAGGGTATATATAAGTTAATGAAATACAGTTTTTAACTGTAAATTTGGCAAGCACATCTGCTGTTTTTTAAATCATAAATATCACAGATAATGTATCATTGCAACCAACCAACTCACTGCAACCACTATACTAAAACACTGTACACAGTTGGTGTTTTATAATGATTTGATGAGTTTCTCCTCTATTTGCTGGTAATATCATACTAACATCTTAATACTTGTGCATTTCAGACAAGGAAACAACAGGAATAGCTAAATTTGATGTCTACAAGCATGCAAACCTTGAACATGTGCAGTCGCCAGTGCCGCGTTAAGCCTTTGCGGGGCCCTGGGCTAACGTAGATTTGGGGGCCCCCCTACAACCCCCCCCCCCTTCAGTTACATGCCAATCAAAATAAAAATGTGATAAAACACTGTATAAAGACGCGCACAATATACTCGTGAAATAAAAACAAACGAGCATTGCACGTCATAATCCCACAGGAGGCAAAAAAAAAAAAAGTACATAAATTAAACAAAATTATCATCAAGTAATAATCAGCAACAGCCCAACAAATAAAATTTGCCTATATATCTCTCACCACTAAAAGGGCTTCTTTCTGCTCTTCTTATAAAGTTATAGACATTTTAAAAATGTATAATTTTGTTTCTCTGTTTAACAACATTAACTTACAATAGCGAAAGACATCTTCCCTCAGGTATTTGTATTTATTAAGCACCGACAAAAACAGTTGACCATGGTGATGTAGGCTACAAATAAAATAAAAACCAGTAAAAATAATAACATCAGTAAACTCAAAAGATAATTTAACATAGCCTACAAACTTAAAGTTTAAAAAGCCAAGGTAAGAAAATAAGATTTCAATTTAGTTTTAAACTCATAGACAGAATTCCAAGCTTTCATATAACCTAATATAATATAATCGTTTTAAGTATAATATTAATCTTATATAATAATATTATACAATATATAATATTAATATAGTACATTAATATTATACTTATATATATATATATATATATATATATATATATATATATATATTATATAGATGTATATCTATATAATCTTCTATAATCTCATTCAAAGTCTAATCTTAAAAAATTGCACATTTAAAAAAAAAAAAAAAAAAAAAAAAAAATATATATATATATATATATACTGACTGTACATAAAGCTCCATTAATTTTTAGTCTATTCAGTTACTGGTCTTTATTGTATAGCATAAAATATAATGTTTTATGGTGCTACATTATCTATGGTAATGAGTGGTTTGATGGTTAAACCCGTTTTACTGGAGCTGCTTACAGTCTAAGCCGCAGCATCATGGAGGGGTGAATCCGGAGCCAAGGATGTCTACATTACCCACTGACGTCTGATCCCGCGGCTCAATACCGGATTACAGGAAAGAGGACAGTGAGGTCATCTGCAATTACTCAAATGAAGCTCTGCAAACGACACTATATTAAAGGCCTCTGAAAAAATCCAATCACGTCAAGGCTTGAAGACTTTAACAATTAAAGTGTCATACATTATAGGGATTTGAGATGCAAAGGTTGCCAGTTTGACTTGGGATGAGTGTTAAAATATTACCACATATTTGACCAAGCCGTTTATAAAGAGCTTATAAAGAATCTTTGTGGTAATGGTGTAACACAATGGATTTTAAAGCACAATGGATTTTTAAATGATTAGCTGAATGGATCTTCAAATCCAGCCAATCATAACACAAGAACATGAATATACAATTAGCTTTTTAAAGGAATAGTATACAAAAATTTGCTGAAAATGCACCCTCAGGATATTGTTTCTTCATCAGGGTTGGAGAAATTTAGCATTAGATCACTTGCTCACCAATGGATCCTTTGCAGTGAATGGGTGCCGTCAGAATGAGAGTCCGAACAGCTGATAAAATTTGTAACAAGACAAAAGCTGCATGTTCGTACAAATTTATCATTAAGAGATGTTTAATTTCAAATCATTGCTTCCGGCTATCTTTCTGCTGTGAAAAATTAATCTGATCTGAATCAGGAGAGAAATCTTCACAGATCAAGCACCGTTTACAAACCAAAACAGCTTTAAACAACCATTGCTTTGACTCTCTCCATGTTGTTACTGCCCACTTAAAATCTTAAATGGCAACATGCTTTACTTCACTGAACTGCGATCAAAATGTCATACAGTAGTGAATTACAAGCGAGTCTAAATTGTTGCATGTGACATGATATTAATGAGGTAATATCTAAAAGTTGTCAGAAAAATCATGTTTTTAACCATGTTTTCAATCTTTTTTTCCCTGCCGGGCATAAATAATGGTGGATTGTGCAGTTAGTGAGGTTGAACATTAAGGCAGGTAATACGTTTCAGAGGCAGTCGGCTTCTCATGGGTCGCATTAGCCAGAATCGGCTGACACAAATCAATAGCAAGACAGATGCTTCACCAGTTTCATATTTTCATTTTAAGCAATCTCTTATTAATTTGTGTTCATATAAAAGCCATTTTTCTGGACAAGGGTGAAACTATAGATTCTGCCGGAGGCAATCAAATGTTCATCAGGTTCTTTCTCATATGTTGATGGGAAGTTTTTCAGAAGATGACATGAGACTATAACCTCAGGCTCTTGGCTTGAATCTGAGAGAGACATTTTTTTGGGGATTGTAGTACAATTTTTTTGTGCACTGGACAAATTGAATTCTGGTCTGCTCTGCTAAAATGGAAAGTCACAAGACGCATTTTGAAGACGGGATGCCATGTTGATCTATTCACATCATCAATCAGCCTGGCACACATTTTACAGAGGAAACTACATTTTTTACATTTTCTCAAGAAAAGTGAATGTTACTTGGCTGTGAAAAACTTGCTGCCATGATGCCAGAGGGTTGAGGGTGGTTGCTATGCTGTTGCTAGGGTGTTCTCAGTGGTTGCTAGATACTGTCACAAGTTAAGCCCATTTTCACCAAAAAAAAAAAAAAACATGCTATGGTTAGTCATGACATAAAATGTCACAATTATGAGATTAAAGTGTCAAAATTCTGAGCTAAAAAGTCTGGTAATTATGAAATAAAATCAAAATGTCAAAATTATGACAAAAAGTCTAAATTATGAAATACAATATAATTACTGTATGAGAAGTTGAAATTATGACAGTCATAATTATAACAATTAGTAACAATTAGATGAAAATGTTAAAATTATGAGATAAACAATTCTAAGGTAAAAGTCAAAATTATGACACTAATTCTGAGACATTAAGTCGTAATTATAACAGGTGAATTTAAGAGGGAAAAGTCATAAGAGGCAAAAAGGTAAAAAGTCAGTTTTATGACATAACTGTGTATGACACACACACACACACACATATACATATATATATATATATATATATATATATATATATATATATATATATTTATAAAACGGTTAGTTCCATTCCTCGATTCTGATTGGTCAGCAGCTGTGTTTTATTCACGATACAGCACGGCTATGACCGCTTCACCCAACCTCTGTGTATCACTGAGCAACACCCTTAGCAACATAAACAATTAATAGCATCAAAACTGTTTAATGTATTATTTATTTCGGCAGAATTAACTGTTTGCTATTTATTTAATGAAGTATGAGTGACCCCTGCTGGCATTATGTTGCATCTTTCATCTTTAATTTTGAGACTCCGCCCTTCCCCAGTCTAAATAAACGATTCTCACGCGGAGATGTGTTGATGTGTGTGCGGCGCGCCTCTGTGTGAAAGACTACAGTTTTCAAAGTCCGGACGGAATATTACTGAATTTATTAGTTTTCTGTTTCAGGTATGATTCTGTATGTCCATCAGTTTACACTGTAATGACGCTTGCAAACTCGTGCTGTACCGCAAATCGGTTTGTTTTAAACTAAAAGACGGAAAACAGACGTTTTCTCATGCTGAGAGATAGATGTATGTGTGTGAGAAAATATCATATATTGTGTTAAAAAAATAAATGACACAGCGGATGATAAGAGCTCCTATTCTCTGTTTTTATTTAAGCTCCATTAGATGAGGCATGTTCGGAACATTCTCTTGCCGTTTACTGTTGCTGTCAGGAACTATTTTTTAGCGGAAGGACAGCATTTAACGAACTTGCTTCAAAAAAGTAACATTTCAATACATACATTTTGGGTTTTAATATTTTTATTTAAGCAATAAGGTACGAGAGGCCGTGCTGTATGGTGAATAAATCACGGCTGAAGGGCGTTGTTAGGCACGACGCGAAGCGGAGTGCCTGCAACCCCTTCAGCCGTGATTTATTCACGATACAGCCTGACCTCCCAATACATGTGCTTTTACTCATGATTGCCACACAATAAAAATATTAAAACCCAAAATGTATGTATTGAAATTTTACTTTTTAGCAAACAAAATTAGATTAAATGCTGTCCTTCCTTTAAAAATAGTTCCTGGTGTGCATAACAGTAAAAAGGAAAATGTTCAGGTATGCCTCATCTAATGGGCTTAAACTCTAAAACAGAGAATAGGAGCTCTTATCCACTTGTCATTTATTTTTTTGCTACCTTATATGATATTTTCTCACACACATACATCTGCTATCTCGGCATCGTCTGTTTCCGTCTTTTAGTTTTAAAACAGACATTAAAACTATGTGAAGTTCACAAGTCATTACAGTGTAAACTCAAATAGTCATACAGAATAATACCTGAAACGAAAACTGTGTAAGTTGTGATGTCCACTCACCAAGCCGGCTATAGTGCTTCACACAGACATCGGCACTCTGTCAGCGAAAAAGCGTTTATTTAAGGAGGAACGAGTCAAATTAAGATAGTGCAACATAACGCCAGCGAAAGTCATCATACTTCATTAAATGTGTAGCTTTACCCATACATTAAACATTTTGATGTATTGACGTAGGTGGTTGCAAAGGGGAGTGTTGCTCAGTATTCTACAAGCGATTTAGGTGGGCTTGATCATAGCTTGCGTGCTGTACAGTGAATAGAAGCAGCTGTGGCTAATCAGGAATCGAGAGTGCTAGTTACATAATGTGTGGTAACAAGTTTATAAGTAAGCAATAAGGTACGAGGCCGTGCTGTCGTGAATAAATCACGGCTGGAAGAGTTTACTGAGCACTCGGCTTCGCGTCGTGCCTAACAACGCCCTTCAGCGTGATTTATTCACGGCCCACACGACCTCACCTGTGCCAGGCGCGGGAGCAAGCGACAGACGCACAGTGGGTGTGGCGTCAGGCTCGGAGAGGCTTTTATTCAACAAATATCAAAATAAAGTGTCCAAAGGGGGTAAAAGTGTCCAAAATAATAGGGGATCTGGTGTCCTCGTCGTGCTGCGGGATTAGTGAAGGAGGGGCCGTGTTCAGAAGGGAAGGGTCCAGGGAAGGGGCGGAGTCCGGCGGCCGCACGCGCTCCCCGACATGGTCCGGGCGCGAGGGAGCGGCGGCAACATCCTCTTCCTCCCGATACTACAAGCGGAGATGGGTGGCCCGGCTTCCTGGCTCGTCAGCCACATAACGGGTGCGGTCCCCTCCGGACCACGGGGTTGACGGCTCGAGGCTTTGGCGGCACGGGGTTCCCTCTACGCACCCTTCCTGGACCCACGAGGACACCAGCGTGCATGCACGGGGAAGAGACCGGTCTCTCGAGGAGAGGCGCACTCGGCATTTAAACGGCGGCGGTGATGAGGCCCTATTCGATTCAGGTGTGCCTCATCACACGCCGCCAGACCAGACTAGTTTCAGCGCCCCTCCTCTCACACGCCCACTCCCGTCGGGAGCCTGGTGAAGGGCGGCGAATAAGGGATGGGGTGGTGATGATATTAAGGGGGGAGGCAGCCGACTCATCACAATATACACACACACACACACACACACACACACATATATATATATATATATATATATATATATATACACACACACACACACATTTTAATTATAATTTCTAACTTAATAATAATTTATAATTATAATTTTTTATTTTAATTAATATTTGAGAAATATGAAAATTAAAAAATAAATGTGTAAAATATACTTTAGAAGACAACTTCTTTATAATGTAATCACATTACAGTATTTTTCACAAATAAAGAAATATTTAAAAATATATAAATAAAAAGGAAGTAAACACTGTAACCAACAGGGCACTCAGTAATCTGGGAAGTTTGTGCATTGGGAATCATATATTTTTTTTTAACTAAAGCCAAGGTAACACTCATTTCATATATAGCACACAGTGAAAATGACATGAATATGATAGTGGGCAAATAATGCGCAGCATAGTTTGAAATCATGAGTTTAAAGTTTGTTGATCGCGTGTCTCCAGTGAAGCTGAACTCTCCTCCTGTCAGCATTCAATTCGCACGGACCGACCGTCACGCAGAGCACACGTGAGCATGCAGCATACAAATGCACACTTCACAAGAGCTCACAGATGGACTCTGCAAGGTTTCAGAAATTAAATGTTTATTAGACATTCAAAGATTTGTTTAAATGATATAAATGCGTATTTGCTGAATGCTGACGGTAAACGAGAAAGTATAATATGGAAATGTTTGCATTTCTATTACTAATAATATAAAAGCAATCGTTATAATACTTTTTTGTATACATTTTAATTCATTTGTTTAACAGTTCTGATTATTAGACAGAGTTCTATCCGTATTAGACAGAACTGTTAAACGACGCCAATGACGACATTTGCAAAATGCCAAATATCAGCCGATATATCGGCTTTGGCGATATATCGTCGACCACTAGACATAAATTGTAATTACGAGATAAAGAGCCATAATTATGACATACGAAATTACTGTATGACTTAACTACTGTATGACAGATCAAAATTACGTATGTCAAAATTATGAGCATATGAAGTCATAATTATGAGAAAAGTCAAAATTATGAGATCATGAAATATCTCAACATTATGAGATATTAAATCACAATTATGACAGTCAAATTTATGGGTTAAAAGTCATAATTATGACATACAAAATCATAATTCTGGTTTAGTATCTAAAGCAATTTTTCACGTGTTGGAAACAGGCTTCCATAAAATCACCTACAATGACTAGGAGTAATAGTAATGGTGACACTTGCTTAGCAACACCACTTTTTTTTTTTTTTTTTTACTGCAGTGATTGCAGGATAAAAAAATATTTCTCATCAATGTAATCACCGAAGGCCAAGCAAAAGGAGTCTGTGTGCGCTTTGTCGCTGAGGTACTTGTGTTGACACTTTCTAAACAATGAGAACGCAGTGCATGATTGAAGACCGGATGGATAACAAAAGCAAACAAGAACGCCGGCCACCCATTTCGCTTTGTGAGGCGGCAATCAGTAGTGACACACAGCGACTACATTCAGCTACGAACACGCCACACTTTGTCATATCCACTCAAAATGAAATAAAACAGCAGGACGGCTCAGTGCAACAGTTTAACCACACAGAGAGACAAAAAGACAGTTTGCTGTGAACGCATTACGTTCAGAAACCGATGCATGACATTTCTATTTACATCTGTTCCTTTCTTTGCCGTCAATGCTCAATTAAAATCTTTTCTTTTTTTCCTAAATTGGTTAAAATATCCTGTAGGTATTTTTTTTCTAGTTTTCTAACATAATGTGCCCTTTCGTAAAAATGAAATATTCAGAAATACAATCACTTATATGTGACCCTGGACCACAAAACCAGTCATAAGTGTCAATTTTTCAAAATTGAGATTTCTACATCATCTGAAAGCTGAATAAATAAGCTACGAATAAATTGATGTATGGTTTGTTAGGATCGGACAATATTTGGCTGAGATACAACTATTTGAAAATCTGGAATCTGAGGGTGCAAAAAAATCTAAATATTG
>JAFVLL020037879.1:0-25039 GCA_021397915.2 Tor tambroides
CTGTTCGCCAATCACAACGCACTGGGACAGCTAACCAATCACAACACATTTCGTTTTTCGGAAGGCGGGCCTTCATCAAACCCGGAACTAATCTAGTCGTTTTTTTCAGGCTGGGGAGAGAGGTATTGTAATATGTAAATTATATGAAAAATAATGCGATTTTCGAATCACCAAGCATGAGAGCATGTTCTAGTACACTCCCAAAACAAAATCAAGACTTTGTAAAAGAGCATATAGGACCCCTTTAATTCGTTTTCTTCGTATAGTCGAGACAAATTAAAGCCATTTACGTTGACATCAGTATCAAACAAGAATCACTGGTCATTTTGTCAGAAATCTTTGTAGTACATTCTTATCAAACACACACCAAAATCCGCAGCAGCTAATTCGTACGCACCTAAACGCGGGGGTAGCCTACTAGAAGGACGTGCAAAAAAGTTTCAACTTTCGCTGCGCCTTGTAGTTGAAATCTGTGAACTCTGGATTTAAATTTTCGCGCCATAAATGAAAGTTAAAATGTATTATTAGGCTATACAAAAGGAGGAGACGCTGAAATAACAACACTATCACTAAAATGGTTCTTATCGCCTCCAGCGTCCCAGTGGTGAGTAAATCTTTTAATTTTTGTAAGCTGATAATGCTTTAGTTATAGGCCTACAAGTGCTGATGGAAGTGTTTTCGTTTTATGTACAGGACGGACTACTACTTTATCGCACAATGTGGTGTATCTCTTTATTAAGCTGATAAAGTTTTATTTTTCCATTTTACTTTTCATTCTAACGTTTACTTTCACTTATAAAAAAACATTAGGCTGCTTAAAACTGAACAACATAAACAATAGACACTTAGAGCAAAGTAAAACACAGTTTAGCATACAGTGTAGTTGGCATCACTAAACATAAAAACAAAAGAGAAGGATTATGTTACAGTATTAGTGAAAAATTTAAATGTAAAAGTGTATCTTTTGTACAAAATTTACAAGTATAAATTCATGATGATATGCAATGAATAAAAAAATCTGAACAATCAAATCTTATTTTACATTAAAGTTTTACATGAGATAGAGACCTTTGCTTGTGTTAAAACCTCGGCAGTACACTTTTCAGTAAATTTAGTTAAATGTACAATTTACTGTGCAACATCAAGGCTAACAAATCTATTGTGCAAACATATAAGTGCTTTCAAGAATATTAAAAACAACACAATGAATAAACTTGAAATCAGGTGTATCTGGGTCTTGTAAAAGTCAGGCAATGTAAGCATTCTTTATATGGCACAGTCATCTTGAGAACAAGGGTTGAAAGTGGAGCTCCGTAGGAGATCCAGACAGTTGACAAGGATGAGGGAGCCTGTGATGTGCCTCCAGCGCTTGGTGATAGGGTTTTTCATTTTGTCCAATCCAGTGTGAAGTTCCTGAATCACATCCCTGTAACTGTCCCCAATCTGGGCTGCCCATGTGACCAGGAAGTCATAGGCAGGTTTCCACATGGCCTTTACAAAAGAAAAAAAAAAAGTAAAGATTCATTTGAGTTTTACAAGTTTGTTTCCAAAAAATGACTATCTACCCAATCTGTATGCTCTACCTTAGAATGTGTGCAAATATCATGACCCAGTAAGTGCAAGAGGAAGATAATAATCTCATCTATTGTTGGTAGAACATTTAGGTTCCTCTTCTGAGCTGGATGCAAACACTAAAGTCATAGCTTGTGGGTTTCCTGTAATTGGTGCTCAAAACCCAGTTTTAAATTTTATGAGTGTCAGTTACCGACTCTCACACCCATCTCACTTGGACGTTGTTCTTTAGCCATTTTTATAATTTAGAGGATACAAAACATTCTGTAGTCTATACTTTATACATTTCGCTTAACTTAATGTTTACCTACTCTTGTGTTTTGTTTGCACAGTTGTCTGTACTGTCATAATGTCATAAGCTTTTCAATGTGCACTAAACGCTGTGTAAACTGTGCAAACAGACTTGACACTTCTTTTTCACTCCGATCTCATAAGAAAACATAAGTATTTTACAAGGTGGCATTAGTATTTTTTTGTGTGAATTTGAATTATGTGATTACTATTTATAAAAAAAAAAGAAAAATGCATGAAGTAATGATGACCAAAAAATCATTTTGGTCATCATTACTTTCGATGAGCTATTTCCTTTAATGCTTTCAGTGTTTGTTTTACCTCACTGTCCAGTTGTCCCCTGCTGTCTCTGTGTGGAGCTTCATACGCTTCCATCTGCTGCCGGGACACTTTAGCTAGTCTCTCAGCAAGCTCCCTCCAGCGACCCGCCACCTCCACCGCTGTAGTCAACAGCACAAAGTCCATGACCAGCCGTGCCACCAGGCCCTGACAGTCCATCTTCAGAAGAGCCTGAATGACAGATATACAGTCAGACAACAGGTTTATCATCACCAAGCCACTATGCAAAGATTATAACTCTTGTTTATGTCAGTGTGTTTATAGTCACAAACTGAATAATGCTACATGTTTGAATTCCCACATGTCAGTTTTGTAAGTTCAGAAATGATAGATGATTACTGATGAATTCCTACACGGAAACATGACTTCACAGAGAGGTCTAACCATGTGTAATACTGGTTATAGTTTGGGATGCACAAAATATGGGATTCTTTGCGTATTATGGATATTTAATTGTGCATTCTGTTTTTTTGCTTTGTTTTGTTTTGAGATAACATTTAGATAACTTTCAGGATTGTCTAGTAGGCTACTTCAATTTATAATTTAATTATGCTGTTAAAGGGATGCTTCACCTAAAAATGAAAATTCTGCTGTTTATCCAAACCTGTATGACTTACTTTCTTAAAAGAAGATATTTTGAAGATTGTCTCAACTGTTTTTATCTAAACAATGAAAGTCAGTGTATTTAGGTCCAAAACCACACTGGACCTCTTAAAAAAAAGATTTTTTCAAACTGTTTTCTTTTGAGTTCCACATAAAAAGAAAGCCATACAGGTTTGGAATGACATTAGGTTGATTAAATGATAACATCATTTTTATTTTTGGGTGAACTATCCCTAAATGTCTAAAATCTTAATTTTAAAAGGAATATCGATTTTTAAATTGTTATCATGCCTAAATTCTCTTGTAGCATGAGTTTTATTTTACATTAAGTATTTAAATATTGTCCATTTGTTGGCTATGACTATCAGCTATAACATGAAAATATTTAGCAGTATATCAGCCTCTGCCATAATTTTAATACACGGGCATCCCTAGTTACAATGCATTTACACCAGATATGCTTAAAATGCCCAAAAAATATGACATTGAAACTATATGCAAATAGCCTTCAAATCAAATCTTCTGATATTAGTACTTTGTATAGATGTGTACCTTTGTTGACATCTGCCTATATAATCTCACCAAGTCTTCTATTTTAAAGTAAAGCCTGTTCTAGTAAACTTCAGCAAGAGTACACAATAACACAAACTACAGAACTGAGATAGTGTCAGTGGTTTTCTAAGCACCGCCTCAGAAGATCCAGACCAATCCAGAGCTCAAGTCATCAAGCCGGGCGCTTTGATAAATGTGGTGATATGCAGGAAGCGACGTGCATGCTCCTGTGAGCACAATATAATGAGAGTGTCTCCGGGCCCCTTGGACAAGGGAAATGTTAGGGAGGAATATCCGGCCGTTCTCTTGGCAAGTGTTCTGTCTTATTAACGTGACCTTCTTTTCTCCCCTGAGAGTTTGGCGTGACATTTAAAAAACTGAATGAGGGCTTACGTTCACTGCGCCTTGTGAGTATATGACGTTCACTGATCTGCAAAATGTCTGAAACTCTTATCTGATGATGACGACATGCGACATTTACACTTTCTTAGTGCTTTTTATACAAAAAAGAAAGGAATCAATCTTTCTACAATATAAATTAGTCAAAAATGCAGGTGTTCTTCGTACGCTCAAATATGTTTAAATGCACTGACACAAAAAAATCAGTAAGTGTTTAAAAGCCACACGCCCTGAACCCACTAATCTCTGATTCCAGTTCCATGGCTTGGAATGTTTGGAATGACAGGAAGTCTACTTAGAGGGGGAGGAACACGGCGCTGATGCCCCAGAAGACCTGTTAAAGGTTTGGCTCCAAACATAGCAACAAGATAGCGGGAGTCTTGGATGGCTTCCCTTATCAAAGATGCTAGTTCTACAAACAAACAGGAAGGTATGTTTTTCTTTGACTTGTACATCAGGCAGTGCTAACAGAATTGTGATCAGTGTGATTTTCACTCTTCTCCTGACCAGCAGTGACTCTGCCACTTACTGTCTAGATGCAAGTTAAAAAGAACTATCACACTGTGTACACACTGATTGTGTGCATTAGCCAAAGAAAGATAAGGCCTTTCATGTGCACCTGTTTCCTGAGGTGTCTCACCCCTGACCCCTGTCACAGTCAGGAACTTATTAAGTAAACCCTACAGAGACATGGTAGTAACAGAAAGCCAAACAAAATCTACACCCTGTCTGCTCAGACTTCTCAGAATCCAGAACCAACTGCTAATGCCTCAAGTGAAGTCAAGTTTGGCAAGTGGAACTACTGTAGAAGCTCAAGCTGGAAGTTCATCTTTTAACGGGTATGAAATTAGCAGTAGTGTTTCTGGGCAAATTATTATTTGAATGATGTCTTGATCCTTTTCACTGTTTTCCCCATAAATATGCCAAAGCTGGTTTCATTGTTTGTTCTCTTCATTATTCCTTCAGATCCCTCACTAAATTTCTATTAATATGCTGCATAAGTAACAACACACCTGCACATCAAATCTAAAAATTGCAATAAAACAAATCATATCTGAGAAGAGGATTTTTAATTGAGGTCCATTATTATAATTTTTTCTAAAATATTTTTGACAATGCAAAAAGGAAACTGCAGATGCACAAAAAAAAGCAAATGTTTCAGTTCACTGAACTTTCCTCAGTGCTTTGAGCCTCTTGTCTCCATGATTTATTTGTTTTTGGTGTGCAGATTCTTTGTTACTAATGACTATATTAATGTTTTGGCAAATTTAAACATAGTTCTAAAGTTATTCATTATTTGTCCTATAAAAGTCCATTTAATACTGTTCTGTAATCACACATTGAAAGGCATTTAGTTAACTTTATATTACAAATTTACATTTCTGTACTTAGTAGACACTTTTATCGGAAGCAACTTGCAGTGAATTCAGGCTACAAATTTTTAATCAGTGTATGTTCCCTGGGAATCTAATTGACTAGTATTGTTAGCATCATGACCTACCATGTCGACCTACTACATGATTTAAGCTGTAATTTATTGCACACAATGCCTGTATGAGCAAATCAGTTTTTAATTGTTAATCAGTGCAGAAATTCTTTAAATTCATAAAACATAACTTGTGAATTAGCTAGTCAGAGTACTCATACATTCACTTAGCTTTGATTTAACACTGTTGAGCTCACTAGACATGATCACAGCGAGATACAGCTTACATTATTAAGACAGTTGAGCTGAAAATTACTTATTCTTTACATGTTTTTCTTTTTAATTCCTCTTCTTTAACATCTGATTTTATGACAGTACTTATACTTCATTATCTTCCCTCTTGCCTGCCCCTTGTGATTTCCTTTTATATAAGCTGACCACTCTGTCTTCTGTTTATAAACTATTGTCAGAAATCATTGACAGTTTATAAAGGGCCGCTCTTCTGCTCTAACAATAGGCTAAGGGAAATGGGAGGATACCGAGGAATCAAAAACTAAAAAAAATCCTTCACATGAAAGCATTACAACTGGAACTTTTACTGATTAAAAATGGAATTACAAAGTTCTTTATTGCTGTTCAGACATGATGTCAATTTGTAGGCCACCCCGAAAGACTAATTCACCACGGATTCTATAGGGAATTTCTAATGGGTTTCAAAATTCATATTTGACTGTGTGTCATTTATTTTGTAGAACAAAACAGGAAGGTCTCTTCATGTAATGTTAACCACAGACCTCATTTTATTCATAAATCAAAAAACCCTTAGAAATTCCAGAGGGAACCCATTGCTCTAAAATGCTAATTCTTCTCTATGCAGAAAATGCAAGTACTTTATTCAGATGTGCAGGGAATTGCAGATGCATGACTGTTAGTAATCTCCTGGCAATGAAATTGTAGGTGTGGGGGGTTTGTGTAATTTAGGGCGTCTCTTGTTCCACATTTGATTCTTCTGTGTAGATTCTAACAATAAAAAGGAAACATCTGCACAACTAAGATTCTCCTTCAATACATTCACGTCTTCCGGCTTTTTCACTTGCGGGTCTGTTGTCACGTTTGAGATGGTCACAGATGACCCTTCCTAATTTTAGTTCATACAGAACGTGTGTACCTGACATTCATTTAGCCTGCTTCACTTCAATGATATGATGCTCTTAAACACATTATGTGAAAGGCATAGTCTACATGATGGATGTATATTGTTAATAGCATAATTTGAATCTAATATGATGTTTTGAGCAGATGTTGTTTCAGCTCATTGTTATTTTAGTCCAGTGCCTGTACCTAAACTTGTACATGTCTTTGCATGCTTCATATGGTCTGTGTTGCTGGATGTTGACATAATTTTTTAAATGTATTGACAGCCCTGGTTTAAATATGCATGATTTAAATATGATTTTTACTTTCTCTGATATAGAGAGGTTTCTTTTAGGCGATCATTGGAGAATGACTGATGCATCATAAGGCAGATTTATATAAGTGCTTGTAAAATAAGTAGCTAAAATGCAATTTGATATTTCCTTGGGAAACATCCTGCTTCAGGTTCCTGTTGACAAAGTTTTCACATCAGGCTTTATTGACACAGTGGCACAGAGTGGTTGAGGCAGATGACATCTTAGCACAGTATCCACCGCCAGGTTTTGTTTAAGAGATTGAATGTTTTTCAGTCAGTTTATTTAGGAATGATCACAATATTGATCATATATTGTTGTTTTGATTCAGGATAGCATGTTAAAGTGGGTAGCTGGTGGTGTTCTGCAAATAAGTTGGCACTTTAAAATGTTTAACGCTTGGTCTTTGCTTTGAGTCTTAAGTGTTTGTGACAAATGCTTTGAGTAACGTTATGAAATATTTATTTGACACGTTCTGGTATCAACTAGAGAAATCATATATTATTCATAGTTTAATTCATACAAATCTGTTCATTTGCAGAACTGAAAAGATTGGAGTAAATCCTCCAATCACACCTACAAGGTCAAACTCTGTCTTACACCAATACATTTTAATTTCAATTTTAGATACCTTTAATTTTTAAATTCATACTATTTTTCTATCTGGAAATTGCATGCAGCTTTATCAAGTTTTTATTTTTTCAGTAATGATTTTTTTTTGTCTATTTTAGGTAGGATATATTTCAGCTGTTGACTTTTGACTTGCTGACTTTAAAAAAAAACGTCACTCTTCTCTTTTTGCAGTTGCAAGCCTTATAAATAATGAACGAATGAAAGTGTATGACTAAAGATAAATAAGATACATTTTAAATTTATTTTAAAAAAATATGATCAAATTTTAATATCAGTTTCATACTGGCCATTACATGAAAATCATTATCTGCTTGTCAGTTTCAAGAAAACCTCCAATAAATGAACAAAACATGTTTTATACCTTTTTAAAATGTTTTCTATAAAGGTGCTCTTAGTACACAACCAAGTTTAGCTGAAAAATCTACTTCCATGTCAGAGCTTACCTTCATGAGTTCCTTCTGGAAAGACTTCCTCTCCTTGCCCTCAGCTGCGTTGCAGTCTTCCTTGAGCTTCTCAAGAACAGAAGCCACTTTTTCAGGCTCACTTTCTGCCTCTGTCCGACAGAAATGTGTCAGAGGCAGATTGACGTAGCCCAAAGCGTCAGCAAACACTCTCCAACTCGCCATGTTTTCCATCAGTATTGTCCGCACAGATGCGTAGATGTACGTCAGGCACATGCAGGGCTTTAGGAGCTGCTCTAAAAGGATTGTAGTTCTAAGATCAGGCCCTTTGAAGTTAACAGGTTTCACTTTTCCCATGATTAGAATGTTTTTTGCATGCACCAACCCAATTCTTCCATGGTAGTATCCGATGTACCACTCTTTGGTCCACAGATGTCCTTTGAGTTTTATTTTTTCCTCACTCAAAAGGGCCACTACATCGCCTTTAAGATACTCTAGCAAATACAGGCTTTTGGACTGTCTTACAACAGTTTTCAGAAACTTAGCAAATTTTAGGTTTTTGACTAGTCTGTCCTGAAACACAGGGTACTTTGTGGTCGATGCAAGAGGAGACAGTATGATTTTGTTCACTTCCTTTTTTTTGAGGAAGCGCCTTTGAACTGAGCTTCTTGTGCTTGTTTTTGGTGGTGGGGTTGGGGTCTGAACGCAAAACTGGGCCAAGATACAGTCCTTATCATCTTTGACCTGAATACGCAAAGTAAAGTCTGAAATGTCAGTTGAATCGCGTGCTGCGATCATGTAGATGAGGCGGGCCACTTTGCCAAGTTTGATCTGAAATCCCCTCACAGTTCTTGCCTGTTCATTGGCTCTCACTTCAAAATTGGACATGTTTGAATACACACCAACCTGAAGGTCTTGAGGTTTTGTTAGGACAAACTGGTGCTTTCCCCAGAGCTGGAGGACAACAGGTGGAGTTGACTGTGAGTGCTTTTTTACGTCGCTCACTAGCAACGTCTTTGGGGCGCAGTCATGGCCAAAAATGGCCACCACTGTCTTGAAGGACGGGTGGATGTGCTTTGGTCCATATACCCCAAGAGTGACCTTTTTTACGACATGTTCCCAGACTGTGTTGTATGGGGCCACTGTTTGTGCTTGGGCAACTACAGAGACATACATGCAAGGCTCTAAATTGTCCAGAGTCACTTGAACTGTGTCTCCATACATGTATACATGTGGAATCGGGACATACGGACCTTCCTTGAAGTCGCTTCTCACACAAACCACCTCTGTGGTTTTGCGGCTCTCTATCTTCACTACAACAGACACCTTCATCTCTAAAGTGACTGGAGTCTTGGTTTCCATGTTACTGAGTTTCACTTCTACCACTGGACTTACGGTTGTACATCTATCATTGTTAAGCTCCAACGGTGGGTCCAGAAGGGCCTTCAATGATATCTGTTGAGTCTCACCCGGTGTAATGTGACCCTCAGGAATATGTATACTGATACTGGTATTTGGCAGCTCCACGGCACCACCAGAACTGTCCAGGTTGCACACAATGTTGGTCTCTATTGGCTGAGTTTGCCCCCAACCTGGGTTTTGTCCAATGGAGTCCAGGTCATGGCAGGATCGTGTAAGTTTACGGTGATTTAGCCATGCTGTTTTGAAATCCTCTCTACTTTGATAATGCTCAGGTTTAGGTGACTTCATGCCACCAAAAAAACTCAAAGAACCTTGATTCCCATCAGACAGGGACTGTAGGACAGACAGTTCTGACATGCTGTAGCAACGCTTGCTCCTAAAAAATGGATTGTCTCTGCGAAAATTTGGGCCAATTCCTGAGCCATGGCTAATACTTTTTGTGTCACACAGCCCACTTTCAAAACCATTAATATTAATAGTGCTGCTGGTGTTTGAGATGGGAGGTGAGAGATTATCAAAACACAAAGCCTTTGCTGAATTCTGGTTGCTGTTTTGGTCAGGGGAGCCTTGCAGTGTGCCATTTAGGAAAGGGTTAGTTGACATCCGTTTATTGACAAAAGGATTGTCATTTCTAGATTCTGTGGTTTTGGCAGACCCCATCCACTCCCCCGAGATATCCATTTCTTTCACTCCCTCAGAAATGTCAATTTGGCTGTCAATCATGCCGCTATCACTGAACGTGGAATCTCGATAATTGATCGGCTGGACGTAAGCAGCTGGGATGTATCCCATCTCTTTACTGTTGTGTGCATACCACCACTCTCCACCCGATGTGTCTATAACATAAAGACAGTCTCCCTTTGAGAACTTGAGTGTGGTAAAGCTGGATGGACAGTAATCCTTAATGGCAATCACTTCCCTGACAGCTCCAAATGAGGCAGTAATATCCAGTCGCAAGGCACTAGGTGAAGGTACTGTTAAAAAAAAATGAAAAAAATTAATAAGGGTAAAACTAGAAGTTAACAGTACTCTGATTGTGAGGTGAAAATAAGAAAGGAAACCTTTAACATCTGTAAGGGTGGCCTCTGACACTGCTTCGCTGAGATCGATGAGAGCACCCTCAGATCTGCAGCGAGGGAGCACAGCGTTGTTGTTTGATGATCGAATGCGATGGGCAGCCATGGCATGTATTGCTACCGAACTCCACGTCTTGTCTCAAGTTGTTCTTCCCATGTTTGTTTCAGTGTAAGAGATCAATGGCCTTCCATAATATCTGTCACAAAGTAAAGGTGAAAGGACATTATAAGTTTGCTTTTTTTATTTCTGCTGAATTTATTCTTTAATGAAATTTGGATAACACTTTAGTATAGGGACCAATTCTCACTATTAACCAGTTGCTTGTTAGCATACCTATTATTAACATATTGGCTGTTTATTAGTACTTCTAAAGCACATATTCAGCATGGCCATATTCTACATCCCTAATCCTACCCAATACCTAAACTTAACACCTTACTAACTATTAATAAGCAGCAAATTAGGAGTTTATTGAGGCAAAAGTCGTAGTTAATGGTTTATTAATAGCAATAATTGGACCTTAAAATAAAGTGTGACCAAAATTTCATATTGTTTGCACAATAACACCACCAGAGATGAACGAGGAGTTCAAGAAAATGAAAAGGATAAATTGCAAGAATTGTGTAAGAATATTCATGTGTAATTCTTTAAAAACTCTTCAGCTCTCAAATATTTTCTAAAGAACATATTCATTTCTTTCCTAATGTTAACTAACAGTTATGTAACAGTCCTTTTCTGATTAAGAACAAGCATTCATCAGCAAGGATTACATGCTGTTGACTGTGATAACTATATTTTTTTTATTCAGTACTAATCAGTAATTAAATCACAGTAAGATTAGCCATTGTAGACCAACTCGTACAACTCTTTCCATATCGGTCTATATCAGGCATATAAGGCAAATTTCAGTTTTATGGCCTCATTCCACTTATCCTAAACATAAGAGAGTCCACACCTTGCCACTACATGTCTTAAAGTAAGTCTAATAAGGGCAGAAATATTTGTTCTTGTCCAGACACGTCTACCATATTCGTGACATCCTCTTGAACACAAATGGAGAATAAAAGGCCTTGGTCTCTATGAAGGTTTGCGCAATAAATTGCCTATATAGCCTGAAATCAAAGTCGCTACATTTCTTTCCTCTTTTTTAATGTTAAGTATTATACTTCTATTGATTTTATTTTTCTGCAGTGACTTGTGTTATCCAATGATTGCTTCAAATATTGTACAAAGTGATTGAATTATTAATTTACAAATAGAAGTTCCATGTGAGCTGCTTTAAGTGTGCAGCATGCAAGCTTAAGGATCAAACGTTGCTTGCTTTTACTAATCAAAAGTAGGATAGTGTTTGAGTGCAACTCAGCATCCTCTTAAGTCTGATCATGAACTATAAAGGCTCTCCAGCAATACACATCAGTGGTTTCCATGACTACCACCTTGGGGAAGAAAGCACACACAGTGAAGCGCCTTTAGAGAAAATGCCCAGCTGTAGCCTACTGGGAATGTATCACACACAACAGTCTGACATATAATGAAAATACTAACTAATGCAGTCCAGCAGAGTATCACTCCAAAAAGGTAACTACTATGTGTTTGGACTCTTCAATATGTTTAAAACCAGTAGAGATCTCCATAAAGTTTCACTGTTAGTGAAAGCAAAGCCACTTAGGCTGAATAGGACAGTTCACACAGAAATACATCATATATGGAGCAAATATGGGCTTAAATTATCAGCAAATGGGTAGCAGTGCATAATTATATGAGAGATGTTGAAAATGATCTGTGTGGTAAACATTTAGAGATTTGTTTCTTCAAAACTGGACAAAATATTTCTGAAAATAGCATGTTAAAACTGCTGTTGTGGGTATAAACCTGACTTGAAACAGATTTCACTTTTGTTTGTTTGTTTGTTTGTTTGTGTGTGTGTGTGTGTGTGTGTGTGTGTGTTCATAGGGATGCAGGATCTGCTCCGTGAAAAACCAGTTGTTCCACCTTTTGTTTCAGAAATACAGAGGAAATGCCAGTAAAATACGGATGTGCTGCATTTCCCAAAATTTATATTGCATCATATTTTAGCAAACACCTTCAGGTTAGGACACACCGGTCTGTGGTGTCAAAAGAATCTCTGTGCATATTGTTAAAGTAATTGTTAATGTCACAGACATTTAGGCAGCAGTAGAGACGTTTTCAAGACTGAACTTGTCTTACAAGCATGCAGAGTTTTGAAGCATGACAGCTGATTTTTGGTGACATGGCTTTATACAATATTTAAACAAAATTAATTCCTTAAATACTGCAGTAATGTTTAATGCTGTGCCAAATAAATGAAGAGAACAAACAAACAACACTTTTTTTGTCGAGTGTGATACCTTCCAGACAGAGTTCAAAACATTTTCTGCACCATGTTTCATTGTAAATTATTTTACCGTAGCCTAATATGTATGTAGATGACTTGTGAGGAGAAATGGGGGAAGAAAATAATGTTCAGGCTGTTTAATTAAACATTAATTCCGCGGAGCTAGTATATATTATTTAAGATGAGCTTCTTAGTGGTTTGACATGAGAGGTTTCCTGAAGGTTTGAGTCCTGATACTAATAAAATCTGCATCAATTACAGTAACATTGATCAGTCTAAAATATGGCGCAAAAGAAATTTTCTGCCAATTCTCTAGTTATCGTGCAGTTTTCAGGGCTAAATGCAAGTTTTAAACTCTAAAACAGTGAGTTCAGATTTTTATAAGATAAAAGACTGTCTCCGGTGGGTGGGCGAAACTCAGACAAGTTGAAACGGATTGTGAAATCCTAAGAAACAGAAGAAGACCTACACACTCACACAGGCTCCAATTTCATGCGAGTATCAAGTGTTAAATACGGCGAACCCCCCCCCCCCCCCCATAAACTCGATCTAAAGTGTCAGAAACAGCAGCTGTGAGTGCAGCTGTAAGTTCAACAAGGAAAGTGGCAACTCATAGCGACGCGCACGGCAAAACACCACTAGTCGATGAAAAGCCCGATGAAGAAATAAAAGCCAAAGAAATATAAATTACACTTACTTTTTTGCAGATGCAGGCAGTCTCTTGACTGTGGACCGTTATGTGCGGCTGCCGCGAGCGCGCGGGTCTCGAGCGCTTCACCGTACAGTAGGAGAAGCTGCGTGACGTCATCAGCCAGGAGGAGTCCCCGAGACAAAATACGGACAATCCCTCCGACACTTTACAGCTTTTAACTGTCGTAATCATTTATACGCCATGATTTATTGCGTTAAGGTATAATCTTAATTATTCCATAGAGTGTAAATGCATTTGAATGTTTAATTGCAGTTGTATTTCGTTGTATTTCACTTGGCGTGTTGCATTTATTAGATTAAATTGCACTGGAAATCCTGCTCGTTCGTTAATAGTCTGATTTCATTTTAAGAAGGCCTCGTGTAGCTAGTGTCCTAGTTTTGCGAGCTTTCCAAATTTCGACCGCATTTTTGATATTCTGGCAATCACTACAGAAGTTGCGACATTAAAATTAGAGCTAATCAGCTCACCAAGTTAAACCCTTTTGGGGACTATGTCTAAATGTAAATATTTGTCGGCACCTGGTGGGCATTTAACTAAGCGGTTAATTTTGTCTTACCCAGTGGACAACTGATGTTGAAAAGACATCAAATTGATATCAAAATTGACGTGAAAAAACAATATGTTTTTAAATACTTAAATCAAAATGACGTCAAGAATGGCGTTGACTTGATGTAAATTGAACATCAAATATTTTGACCTACATATAGGCTAAATCAGTTTCAGTGTGGGATTAACTTCCTGTTTTCACCCAATTGCCACTGAAAGAATTTGCCATCCAAACTGAATTAAAATTGATGTTATAGCATCTTGATCAAGTCTTGACTAATGTTTGACGTCAAATTGATATCAAGGTGCCTGCTGGGTCTTACCACAAATGTGGCCTGGAACTTAAACTTGTTTAAAATAGCCATACAGTCAGACAACATAGATCTCAATTAATTAGAATGAATAATTGGCATGTTGTTAAACAACAGTATAGGCTATACAATCCATTGAACACACTGTACTTCTATCCCTCACAGACTCATGTTCATTCCTGTCAAAAATTAAACATGGCGCTACCTTGACTAAGGTCTATGGTTTCAAACTTCATTATACACCATACTGTAGTTTGTTATAAAGTAGACTTTCAAAACTTTCAAAGTGAAGACTTCATGTCAACAGCCATCCTAACCAGTTTTTTCTTCATTCCTTGTAGTTTGTCACTTGTCAGCTGAATGTTAAGCTGAAGGATCTATTATTATTATTTAAATTAAATCTAGTTTGTTATAGAACAAAGATTCATTGCATTCATATTGATATTCTATATAATATCATGTTCAATTATCCTCTATGTAAAGAATTAATTTCTCAGCATTTTCTAATGTGAATTTGTTCGATCCATATCAGTCGTAGTGGGCAAGATGCTTTTATGGTTTGATGATTTTTCTCCTGTATTATAAGTAGAAAAAAGCTGCAATGATTGTTTCTGATTCTCATGCCAAATTTTCACTGCAAAGGTGTTTTTACACAGACTGTTTAATGCTGGTCAGAGGTGGTGCCACAGCAATTATGACTGCATATTTTGATATATGGGGCTGAAGTGGGTCTGAACAGGCATAATTTACACTAAATTTTGAGCAGGCAAAGTCCAGCCTTTTAAATAGACTGTAAAAAGACAACTTCAGACAAGGTTTTCTTTTATGGACATGTTCATCTCAGCTAGGAACGACCACAAGATGTCACCCAAAACCAGCTAATAGGAAGTTTTTGCTTTTATTGTTAAAGCAATTTATTGTTGTGTGCAAAACATAAAATTATAGTTGTTTTGTTGAACAGCCATTTATGTTATTGTGATTACTAGGCTACAGTTAATCACATTAACATATATATGTGTGGAATGTGTAGGGTTATAAAAAATATGATATTAAAAAGCACATAAAATCGATCGGGCAGCTCATTTTTCCTGTAATGAATTTTTTCATAAGCCATTTTAAGTGAAATATTGTGTCAAATGTTAATCATGTTAAGGGAAAGTGGAAAAAAAAGTATTAATTATTTGAATATGTCTGCTCAGTTTGATATTTGATTTCATTGTCATTTTTTTTGTCATATGTCACTTTGTCGTTTTTGACTGAAGTTGACCCAACATCTTCATCTGTAATTGTTTTTCCTGATCATTTTCATTATTATTATTATTGTTGTTGTTGTTGTTGTTGAAATGCTTGTTACTGAATTGGATTAGTTTGTACAGGCTTTAAATGAGAACAGTAAACCAATATGTAATCAGATAATTTAATTAAAATCATTGATTAAATACGCATAATTAAATAATGCATATTTATGCATTGTGAATTTAGCCAGTAGAACCTGAAAAGTTTGGGACCTGAAGGTGTCCTGAGCACTGACATCTCTCCTGAAACAGGCTTTCTTTTTTTCTTTTTACGAGATCAATTAATGAGCTCATTTATAATTAAAGAGCATTGATTTTGAGCAGCTGCTCTGATAATTTGAAACACACTTTGTGAAGCCTTTATTTCACATGCTTACCTTGTCAAGCACTTGGTGTTGCCCTGCAAGACCGACTAGAAGAAAACAGATCAATGCTCATTGAATATAAATTATGAAATTTCAAATCATTGCTATCTTAGTCTTTCAAAAAGGGGTCTGAATGGAAAAGAAAAAAGCTTCACAGATGTGATAAACCACTGGGTCTAGCATGATAACAACACATATTTATCTCTCTCTCTAAAGTGGAAATATATTGATCTCAATGAGCGATCATTGAAGCCGTCAAAAGTCAAATGCAGGTTTGGTTCTTATGCCCCCCAACATGTGTCTTTAGAAGTGCTCTGTGAGAGAAAGCCTTTTGATGAACAACAGCGATTGTGTGATTATTTGGAACTCTGAACCAGAAACTTGAAAAGCATATCAATGGTGACAGAAGAAAAAAGACAAAAAAGAAAAAAAAAGTTTGACATTCAGAGGAACAGAAACATATTCATAACTTCAGAAAAATGTGCTCCCTTTCTGATAACATCTGTTGAAAGGAGAATTTTGTCAAAGTAATGAAAAAAAGATTTGAAATATGTACTGCCGAAATGCATTTGTGGAATGCACTGCAGTTGTGTGGGTAGTCAAATTGCCAGTAGGAAGACCAGAGACTTGCCTGAACATTTATCAGCTATTTACAGAGACAGTACTGAAATTACTAATGACATAGTGAGGTGGACTCTATTAATATTACATTTTACTGTTATCACTGGTTAGGTTTTACTATTACTGTATGTCAGAGCAGTGTGTTTGTAATCGAACTAGAGCCAAAAAGGAGTGCCGGTTTGTTCTGTCCATGGTTTAATAATCATAGAGCTTATTAACTTGATGCATTAATGTATATCTGTTGGCAGTAATATTCACAGGATTAGACTGCATATGCCTCTCCTTTCCTCTCCTATGGGCTTAGAAAGGAAGTGATTTTCCTCACCAGCTGCTAGAAATGATTCTAATCCCACTTGCTCCAATGTTGTTCATCTCTGGGGCTCTATTGTCCTCAGATGTTTGCTGCAACCATAAACGGCACCATCTGATTCAGCCTACTAGGACCAGTTAATTAGATAAATCAAGAGTCCTGCTCAGTTGGAACAAACACCTGTGGACAAACGGCTCTACTGAAACCGCTCCGACAGGAACACATAGAGATTGATTATTACATGCTGCTTCTGTGAGCAGCTGCATGTGTAAAGGCAACTTCAAAAGCAGAACAGGCTTAGCGGCTGTCCTGTTTCACATATACAGAGAGGAAAATGAAAGACATCCAAAAAACATGACAAGTGCACTTCCTCTTTCTTTCACTTGGTGTCAGCAATGATTTGGCCAGTTCACTGGCAACATGAATGCACAGTAAAAACTGTGGAGACATACTTTGCATAAACCTAAATGTCTTTCAGAACCTAGTTATGATTATATAAGAACTCTTTGTTATATATGATTTTGTGAATATTTACCACAGTGTGAGAAATAAGGTAGCAAACTTAATTGCAATGATTTTTGTGCTGGTTCCTCTTTTGAGAAAGACATTAATAATACAAATTTTATTTTATTTTTTAATAAATTTGATTAACTTCCATTGGCCAGAGTGCTTTCCAGGATAACGAATACAATGAATACAATATAAGCAATTACATACATCCACACAAACACAATTAAATCCTGTTCACTCTAATCAGATCTTCACAGATGGGGAAGATTTATTGTGCACTGGAAGAGGGTTCCATAAACCAGGAGCAACCACAGAAAAGGCCCTACCACCCTTTGATTTTAATCTAGTTTTGGGAATATGAAGAATTGTCTTGTTAGAAGATCTCATATGCCTTGTGTTTTGATAAGATATCAAAAGGTCAGCAATAGCCTATATTTCAGTGCAATGCTGTGCAATGCTTTAAATACCAACAACAGAACATTATAATTTTGAAAATAAACCAGTTAAAAATTATATTAAATAACATTAGTGAACAAACCAACAACGTAACGTAAGCTATTATTTATTTCTTTATTTATTTTTATAAAGCAACACTCATTAGGCCTTCACATTGTCGACGGACCCACTCTAGAAATAGAGATTCCAGTGGGGGTTTTCGAAGTGATGCAATAGAAGAACAATTTTTGGTTCCCTAAGGAACTTTTCAGTGAACAGTTACCAATAGAACCATTTTTTTTTTTTTTTTTTGGTAATGTGAAGAACATTTTAATAATCTACTCAACCCTTTTCCACTATAAAGAACCTTTTGTGGAATGGAGAGTTCCATGGATGTTAAAGGTTCTTTGTGGAACCATCAATATCAATAAAGAACCTTTATTGTATGCTGATTTAAGTCTCACAAGCTTTAAATAACAAAACACAATGGTTGCATGTGTTTGATTCACTTTCATAAGAGTCAATGGTTCAGGAACTGGACTACATTGTAATGAACCAAAATATACAGCATGACCAAAGAACTGTCTCAGAGGAGTCATTTAGTGGGGAATCGGACAAAACTATTGGGTAATTTGTTATGTGCTGTTGATTCAGAAGTGATGCCACTGAACACTTGTTCAGGAAACTTTGACAGTATTTTAGCATGTTATTTGTCAGCAACCATTTTTGTTTAATTTATAAAAACCTGTTCTTGGTTCTTTACCTCTGAATATTAAAAGGCCTACATGTATCCTTTATAGCAAACTTTCAGTGGTGTTGTTGCTGCTACTGTATGAACTACATACACACAGTCCTGTCTTGTTGCTGTTGTAATTGCTTGCTTGTTTGCTTATCACTGTTGTACAGCTCCTAGATTTACATACTGATGCATGTTGAGTGATGTTACAGCTGCTGCTTATATCACCTGCTTCTAATGAAACCTTCAAATGTTTAATGGTATTCAAAGCGGATAGTGCATCATTTATTGTTTACCTCACAGCTGTATAAAGCCCTATAATTTCCCCCCATATCCCAGTAATTTCTCCTCGGAACTGAACTCAACTGTAACTCAAGCCTGGCTTATTTTTAGACGTTGACCTCCGCTGTGTGAGGAGTCTGTAGCAAACAGAATGATTCCTATCCCTGGGGGGGTCTGGGTAAATGTTGCTTCCTCTGAGCTTGAGATCTCAGCTTGATATTTAGCTCTCATCTGCAGCCTTCAGGAGCTGAGTAATAAAGCTCACCGCCAGACCTGTTTTACACCATAACTCAGGTGCCGGAAGAATGAGGGGGCTGGAATCTTCATGAATTTTACACAAGGCACAGTAAAAACCACTTTCTTTAGCAGAAAATGCATGCAGGAAGCATTAGGAAGATTTGCGCATATAATGATATAAAGATATCCCTGTGGTTTCATAAGTGAGTTTTATGGCTAAACAGCTGAATGTAATATGACAGTCATGATTCCTGTTTCAGCTCGGCAATAAATCCTCCCACACAAGCACTGCAATCCACCCCTAATATCTTTTGATGAAAATTAAAATCTCTTTTTTGCACACTCTTTTTGCACTGTTGATATCTTTGGATAGTGACGCTGTTTTTGTTGGTTTGGCTCTGAACTCCAGCAGATTTGAAATAAATCAATGCTGCATTAACGGTAAAGTACAGCCTGTCAAATTTACAAGGTATTTACTGCTACAAACTGTGAGCGTGGAAGACTTGCAGTCAGAGGCCATGTCCTCAGATGCAGACAGACTGCGTATGAAGTAGCACTGAGGTGAGCCAGGAGCAGCGCTAAAGGTGTGAAACTGTTCTGTCAGGAGAGTACAGGCCCAGTGAGATAAATGGTGAAATATCACTTTTTCAAACAGGCTGCTGAGTCATTTCTTAATTTATTAATCTATCGCTGTATTAGTAAGTAATTCATGAGACTTCCTTCAAATTCTTTCCCAGTTGTTAGGGCCTCATATTTAGGGTGGACATCTAGGACATAATTAGGCTAAATATGATGTATTTTGGTGTAATTTAATGTTGTGAAGTACATGCAAAATGGACACACATTGATTATTCCAATTAACAATGGAGATTTATTCATGAAATGTGCCTGAACTAACATTATAGCATCATTGTACACTTTACTAAAATCTATTACTGAAAACAGAATGATACAGTATAATAATAGAGTATATAAGTGTTAAATAAAATGTCTTATGGTATCAAAAATATTTGCATATGGTCCCTAGTGAAAGTAAAATACTAAAATGTATTTGAAATACATTTATTTTGTGCTAAGTATACTACAAGTACATTTACATGTTATGTGCTTAATAAAAATACCCTGCAATTGTACTTTTGGTATACTAAACTGGTATACTTCAAGTCTACTAAATTGGCACAACTAATTTTGTGCTTTAATTGTGTGGAAGTAGTGTTGAAGTCCAACTATAGATATACTGAAATATATTTGATTGTGCTAAAGTGGAACTATTGCAAGTACACTTCAGGAACACTTTAAATATCTTGCATTTAAAGACTGATATTATACAGAGATCATACTGTCCTTATTAATAGTGATATTAGAACACATTTTAGGCGTAATATTAAGAAATGTGTATTGTGCAATAAAGAAATACTCAGTTGCAAACACGGCAAAAACGGATACTTCCGCCAATAGTTATAGGAAACTATGAAAATGTTCCTATATTTACATTTATATTTAATGTTCCTATATTTATATTTATATCACTGCAATTTCTGTCTCGCACTCTAAAAACAGAGGTTCCAAAAAGGAGGATTTTCACAGTAATGCAGTAGAAGAACCATTTTTAGTTCCCTAAATCAGTGAACAGTTCTTAAAAAAACATTTTTCCACTATAAAGAACATTTTGTGCAGTGCTAAGATGGATGTTAAAGGTTCTTCATGGAACCATCAATGACAATAAAGAACCTTTATTTTTAAGAATGTAGCTTCATTGTTTGGCACGAAAACAGCACTGAAGTCAATTTTTTATTAACATTTTTTTTGTCCTTTAAAGTTGTAATCATTTCCATAATTTGATTAACCTCTGCAATATCCAATATACTGCATCGCTGTTTCTTGGCTTTTGAGATCAGTCTCTTACTATAGCAGAAACACATAAAAAAATAAGCTTCTTTATTGAATTAACAACAAATGGGTTACACTTTACTTTTAATAAGTTTCAATTCATGAACATTAAAGCATTAGCTCTTTTATATTTATTAATTTCTTAATGCTACTGTTCATACCGTACATAAGCTTTATTACCAAAACTTAGTGATCATTGTTATTTCAAGTTAATGCAATGGTTGACTAACTTTAACATACATAACCTTATTGTAAACTAAAGAAAAACTAAACTAAGAACAGTATTTAATACACTTATCCATCCGTCCACCCATTGTCAAAAGCAAGGATGCTGAAAAACTAACTAAAATAATATAACAGTCATCACAAGATTTGGTCCTTTGTAGCATCTGAGTCAAGGATGTTAATAAGAATGGATGTTAATGGACCTCTGTACTGGAGGGTATCTAGTCAGTAATGCTGCCCTGATCATGATTCAGGACGTATTTGTACAGCCAGATGGGAAATGTTCTTTTGCAAGACAATCTGTTCCGTTAAGTATTATATTGACAAAATGAAACCTATTTGTAGCACAGGGCTTTGTTTGCTTTGTGAAGCGATGTTTTATTTCTTAATGGTCTTCTCATTTCATATGATGGTAATTCTCTCAAATCCAGGAAGACAGCAAATTAGTAACAGGCTGAATTCTGTGTACAATGCTCTTACCCCTGAGATTGTGCCTATTTTTCAGTCACACATTTCCTAACAATTAGTTGAAGCATTCTGACTCTCTAAGGAAGCGAGAATTCATTTAAAGCTCTGGCATGATCTCCTTGATTAATTGTTATAAGAGGCAGCAGATGCATGAAAATCCCATATTCATTCTACTGGGCAAATGGGGGTTATTTTTAGACCAGACAAAATCCGGGACAAAATCAAACCCACCAAAGTGTCAGTATTCACTGACACAGAGCAACAGCTCCTTCAAAATGATAGTTTACACCAAAAGCGTGACAACTGACACCATGTAGATCCGTGCTTATTAACTGACTCTGCCCCATCGCCCTTCTGGAATCTGATCCATGACCGAGTATGATAAGATCTAATTGTCTTTGTCTTTTCAATCGTATGTAGATGGCTGAATAAAGCATGTAGTATTCAGATGAATATGAATAGCCAGTTTGACAGACCTTTTGTAGTAGCAGCCACATGAATCTGTATTCTATATGAAATTAAATTAAATTGATTTTAAAAATCGATTGTCTCAATGTGCTAATTGGAGATTATTCATGGATATCTTATAGGTGAAGGTGTTTTAATTTGTGAGTAGTAGTATACCATATTTAGATATACATAAAACTATATAATGGAAGTCTTGTGTAAAATGATGAATGTCGTTACTTTCACTTTTGATCAAATTAATGTTTTAAAAGCTTTAATAAAAAAAGTTTTTAATAAAATCCTAATTATGTGTAATCATTATTGCCTGAAAGAAAATCATTATTTGAAGCTTAAGTTTGTCCTCCTTTTCCAGAAATCCTGTGTGCATATGTGTCTCGCAGGGAGATATGCAACAGAAAATACGTGAATAAACAGAGACAGATGATAAAATGTGTCTGCAGGAGTTAAGCCAGCTAAAATGGAGCCAAGAGGCAGCCATGTCTGACCTGTTGTCAGATGTATGGAGAGGACAGCCGAGTCATTCAGTCTATTCCCAGGGAAGCCATGACAGATTCAGATACCATTTCTAATCCATCTATTTTATCTCCATTGTTTTGGCCCATGGGGTCAGTCAGTCTGCTTTAGCTCTACATCAGTTCTACACACACACACAAAACATCTTTACAACATCTATTTCCAAGACGGAGGTAAAGAAGAACAAATAAAATGAAAAAAACATACAAAAAAACAAACAAAAAAAAAAACAGGGTAGAACAGTTAAATGAGAATATATTGTTGGTGAAGCGCAGCTTTTGTTGTTTAAATATTGTCAATTAAAGAGTAAAGCAGGCCTAATTAATCACAATCAGTCTCATGGTTTTCTTGGCAATAACATGTTATAATGAACATTCGCTTTTAAAATGTAGTGCACTCCAGTTTGATTTATTCAAGTTTAATTTGTTCTTGTAATTTGTTCTTGTTCAATTTATTCACCATTCACATTTTCTCCATTTTGTCGATATTCAGTCAGAAATTGTATAATGAAAAAACCCCCAGAAAATAATATTATATTATTATTTGATATATTTAATATCATTATTTGTCCCATATTAAGTTACACTCGAATTTTTTAAAAATGAATGTGCCTTTAAGAAGGACTATTCTATTCTATTCTATTCTATTCTATTCTATTCTATTCTATTCTCTTTTAACTGTAGCAGTTGTTAAAACATTCTTCAAGAAGGAAAGCCAGTGCTTAAAGGACCCTCAAAGGCACATCTCACAGATGTCTAGTCACATTTAGGTCTGATTATTATCTTTTCCAGACATGTGACTTAATTTCTTGTGCATGAAACAACGCTTGAATTTGTTATTAGTGGTGAATGGGGGTATTAACAATTTGGAATGTAAGAAAAACATATGTGACGTCTGCTCTTGCACTAGAGTCATATTCCCAATAGTTATCAAGCATATTGCATAAAAACAATCAAAACTAATAATAAAGAAATCTTATATAATTACAACATTTTGTAAATGGAATATTGGGTTTATTAATTAACCAGAGCTGTTTAACTCTCAGTCAGTGAGTGTGTTATATTTAAGGTCAGTGAAATGTGAGTCAGCAGAAGTAAGTCTGTCCAGAGAGCACCACCACCTGGCAGATCTGTCATCCACAGAAATGCTGAGATGGAGGACACAGCCAATAACCAAGGGACAGTGAGCAGCATACATAACCAGAGCATTTACAGACAGGTTATCTCTAATTTATTCAGACTACTGAGAATGCTTGCTTTACAGCAGCGTTAGTGGATTAGCCATGATATTACAGAGCTGGAGCAGATGACCTTCCATAGATCTTTCAGCTGATATACTTTTCAAGAGGGGGAAGCACAGATGCCAGTTAACAAAATGTCTTGGGCTATCAAATGTTAATAATACTTTTATTCAGCAAGGATGCAGTTTTTGATGTTTTAATATGATGGTTTTCAGCTTATGAACAGATCTACACCATACACTCTTTTTTTCATAGTAACTTGTGACTAAAATAATAGAAACACTCTTTAAAGGATTTCCAATTTGAGTTGGAGGACCATTAAAGTCATTTGCAGTGGGATTTAAAATAAAGCTATTACGACCTGGATTTGTTTAATTCAAACATAGATAATTGTTGGGTCCGTTCACATGGTCCACTGAGCAAATCCAATCATCCTGACACCATTCATTTGGGCTTCCTTTGTGGTCTTTGTCTGTTTCAGGATGACAGTCTGAAAGAGATGTGAGATTAAGTGCTCTGGAAATAGTGTGTGGGGCTGAAGTAAGGGGATTTATGAGCCTTCACGTCAGTTCATTGAAGAACTTCTTTTACATCATGCCTACAGTGGACAATGTAAGAAAAAGACATCAATCACAATGTGTAATTTAGAAAATTATATGCACCTTCAACTTACACTTTACAATAAAAGTACATGAATAGTCATGAATTCATGTGAGAAAAATTACCCAAAAGTGTTAATTAATATATTAAAATAACAAACATGTAGTTAAGGTAGATGTTATTCACACAAATTCATAGAAGTCGAAGCTGAAGTAAGTTCTTGATTATACATGCCTTAACTCATTATTAGTTCAGATTGAAGTAATATTTAATTTATGTCTTAGTATTGTGATTATTCATGTACTAGTATTGTTACCAACTTGGATTGTTAAATATTCACAATACTGCATGAAATGCATGATACATAATTTTTGGAAAGCTGTAAATTACACTGTAACCGATTTTTGTAATTTGAACAGTATTTTACTGTAATATGTACAGTAAGATACTGTAAAATGTATATACAGTATTTTAGTGTAAACTGCTAAGGATTGTGGGAAAATACATGTATTTTACAGTAAACTACTGTAAATTTACAGTAGTGAACTTGCCCGCGAAAAACTGACCAATGGCAAGGGAGATTTCTTTTATTTACACTTTGGTGGAAGCAGCGGTAAAAGGACAAAAGAGAAACGTTACACTGTTAACCGGACAAAAAGACTAGTATATTATTTCTGTTTTATGCAAAACTGAGATATTTTAAGATGTTTTAACTTGTTAACAACAAACTAACATTATTCATCGTGTCCTTTTTCA